>PVJL010015988.1:0-22357 GCA_004026885.1 Lyroderma lyra
GCTTTTACTCGAAACCCAACCCCAACTCTTATGAAAAACCCAACCCTGAATTTCAAGCTAAATCTCACCCTAATCCTAAAAACCTAATCATAAAATGAAATGTGCACCACATCATAAAACTGGCCCTTCTCCTACCCTAACTTAAAACCTAACTCCAACCTCAAAGGTAACTCTAAGCTTACCTATATCACTATCCCGAATCATTAACTCACACAAACCCTAACCCAAAGGATATGCCTAATGAAAAACCTAACTCTACCCCCAAACTTTACCTCACTATACCAATAGCCCTTCTACCCAGAGCCAGAATTTAAATATTCTTAATACCATAACCTCAAAGCTTCTTCTAACCCAACCCAAAATCTAGCCCAGAACCTAACCTGAAACCTAACACATAGCCTAACTCAAAGATGGATCCTTACACTAATCATAACCACAACAGTACACAGACCTCTCCCTCCGACCTTTACATATCCTCAACACTAACCACCATTTCAACAAAATCTCTAACCTCAAAGCTAACTCTAAGGCTAAAACCAAAGCTGAACCTGCGCAGAATCTCATCCTTAGCACAAGTCCTAAACTTACCTCTATACCTCTCCCAGGGTCTCTGCTCCCCACTGCATCGCATTATGGAACTCACAATCATGACAGATCTATTGTCTCGTGATTGGCTCTGGGGCCACAAGACATCATAGCGCTTGATATAGTCTCGGGGCCCCGATTGGCTGGCCCTGCAACTGTGACGTCGCGGTCAGCCCGTGTTTTGATAATAGGTCCCTGGCTCCTTCCCCTTTCCATCACGGAGGGTGGGTGGGCCTTGCAAGTGCTGTCCGCCAGCATCAGCCTGGGATCCAGTGGGGCAAGGGCGCTCCTTTTGGCGCCAAACCACTTCTCCAAGCTGGTGCTCTCTCCCTGGTTCTGAGGTTTACAAATGGATAATTTTGATGCATCACTTTATACCTATTTCAAGGCATTGATAGGGCCCTGATTAGCCAGAGTAAAAAGATGCTTTGTTCCAGACAAATACGTACGTACTTTTATCTATTTTACCCTATACTTAGCGGTTGTGTGGCTGGGACCTTAATACATGAAGAACAGGCAGCCGTTCTCTTGCCAAGGAATTTTAGTGGAGTATAACATGAACTCACCTTACTCTCTCTCTGTATGTTCTGTGAGACAGATGAGTGTTAATTTAGCAGGGGCATCCCCTTCTTTAACTGTACTAACACAACTGAACTGTTTTCCTAAATGAAGAAGGGAGGCGGCAGGGGCTGGGGACAGCAAGCACACAATGAACTTTGATTATGGTTTACAATTGACTGTTCAAAATACGAGAGTGTATGTGCGTGCATGCCTTCTAGAATATTTAAAATAGAAGCCTCTGGTATTTTCTTTTATTTAAGTTTTGTATTCTACTCAGAATTATAGTAAGTATTTCAGAAAAACTCTTACACAACTAAAATACAGAATGGAAACTTTAGATAATGGGAAAAACAGATTCATGCGCATTATTAAGCATTTCATTGGTGATTATCATTTGGGATCGTGGAGGAAGGAAGGAAGTGGCTGGTACTTGTGTTTGGTATTTTTGTGGAAGTCATCCTCTCAATCCTGATCTCATAACTGTAAATAGCTTTGAGATTTGAGAAGTTATTTTTGAAAACCTGGGAGAAGACTGAGTAGTGAGATCTATGTTGAGCATTTGAATAGACTATGTGAGTTCAGGACCCATTGCTTCTTCTGGGTAAATGGCAAATTGAAAACCACTTTTGATGATCTCAAAGGCCAATATGTTGGTAAAAATTTAAAATATAAAAAAGGAATGTGTAATAAAACTATCCCAAACACAATACCTAACTCAAGGACTAACCTAAACTTAAACTTACTCGAAAGTGAACCCTAAACCCAAATCTAACCCTAACTTTCAATGGAATTCATAATGGAAACTTAACCTTATTCCTAGCCCTAAGTCTAACCCTACACCTGTCCTATTCTCTAACTTTAACCATGAACTCAATCTCAATTTATACCCAAACCCTTGACTCAAAGCATACCCTAAACCTCAAACTGAAACTAAATCTACTTGGAACATGAACCATGAACATAACCAAAATCCCTAAGCGTAACCCGTAACCTAACCCTGGGCGTCAACATCATCTTGGCCCTCACCCTAACCAGCACCTGATCGTAACCTTAACCTCACAATTAACCTTATCTCTAATCACAATCCTAACTGAAAAGGTCACATTTACACTAAACCTAAGCCTAACTGGAGTCCTAAACCTAAACATACACCTAAAACTTAAAACTAATTTTCACCCAAAATCGAACTTCAAACCTCATTCTAACCCTCATCGTACCCCTTCAAAAAATCGTGCACCAACCATAACCCTAGGATATAACCTACAAAAAACACTAAACCTAATCCCAATTTAAAAGTAAACCATAAAAAAATGGAAGCCTAAACTTAACAGTAACCATAACTTTAATCACAAACTCAACCCAATCTTTAGCCCTTTCCTTAAATTTAAACATAACCCGAACCCTATCAATAACACTAATCATAAACTCAGCCTTAACCCTAAATCTAGACTGTAAAATGAAGCTAACACTATCCTTATACTTAATTAAAAACCTAACTTCAAACCTAAACATAAGTCATAAAAATTTCAAATTTTCATCCTAATCTCACAATTAATTCTAATCCTACAATAACACTAACCATCATCACAAAATCAATTCTGAACCTAAAATCATTCTAACACTTACCCTAATTTGAAGCTTACTCAAAACTTAATCCTAAGTGTAATCCTGCCCCTAAATGGAAACACAAACCTAACCCCACTCTCGTACCAAACTCAAAACCTAACCTTAAACTTAACTTAAAACATAACCCTTAATATAACTGTAAACCTAACACTAAGCCCAGTCCTTACTGTAACCCTAACTTTATCCCCAATTTAGAGCCAATCCCTGCCCCAAAGCTTACCCTAAAACACTACTTCTTACCTACCTCACAATTGAAACATGAATATAACAGAAAAAAACCCTAAACTTAAGCACAAAATCTAACCTTAAACACAATCGGACCTTTTGTTTTACTGCTAACCCTAATAATAAAATCAAACCTAACTTTATCTTTAACCCTTAGCCTAAGTCAAAATCTAAACCATAACGTCTACCTAAAGCTAAAGTGAGGCTTCCCTACAGCCCCTATCTTAGTGTTAAACCTACACCACCCCTAATTAAAAACTAAAAAAATAACCTCAAACCTAAATCTAAGCCTAACCCTAACCCTAAACCTAATGCTAACCATATCTAGTTACCTGAACCTAACATGGTTTCTAACCTCATCAGAAACTAAACACATACCCTAAATCTACCCATTACATAACCCGTACTTTCCCTTAAACCAAATTCTAGACCTAACATTAACCCTAATCATAACAGTAATTGAAGGTGAAACCCGAACTTCAAAAATCAAAATAACCGTACTCTTAACCCTAATTCTAATGGTCAACTGAACGCTAAACCTAACCTTAAGTATAACTCTGACTCTAACTGATACCACCGACCTAAAAAGAGCAATAACCCTAAAGCTCAGTCCAACAAAAACCCTAATTTGTATTTTAACCCTAACCTCAATGCTGATAAGAAACTTAACACAG
Source organism: Lyroderma lyra (assembly GCA_004026885.1). Classification (NCBI taxonomy): domain Eukaryota; kingdom Metazoa; phylum Chordata; class Mammalia; order Chiroptera; family Megadermatidae; genus Lyroderma; species Lyroderma lyra. The sequence continues at coordinate 3,672 of PVJL010015988.1, forward strand.
GGGCTGAGGGATCGATACTCTGACAAACACAAGATGTTAAAAGAAATTGAAGGTTTCTTTTGCTGTGCAGAAGATTTTTAGTTTGATATAGTCCCATTCATTTATTTTTGCTTATACTTCCCTTGCCTTTGAGGACAGGTTTATGAAGTCTTCTTTCAGTCCTAGGTCTATAAGTTTAGTACCAATGTCTTCTTCTATACAGTTTATTGTTGCAGGTCTTATATGAAGGTCTTTATTCCATTTTGAGTTAATTTTTGATGGAATATTACTCAGCTATAAGAAAAGATGAAATATTGCCATTTGCAACAACATGGATGGACCTGGAGATCATCATGCTTAGTGAAATAAGCCAGACAGAAAAATCAAAGAACTGTATGACTTCACTCATATGCAGAATATAAAACTGAAAGCCAAGAAAAAAGGAAATGAACAAACAAATAACCCATGGACACAATCAATAATTTAATATTTATTTGGGGACGAGTGGGTTAGGGAGGTGAGAAAAAGGAGGGGGTGGGAGAGGAGGGGGTGATGCTAAATATAAGGTGATGGAAAGAGTAGTCACATTAGGTGATGAACTGATTATACATCAAGTTGACAATGCACTGTAGAATTGTATGCCTGAAACCTATGTAATAATTGCGAACAGATGTCAACCCAATAACTGTAACAATAAAACTGAGTTGAAAAATAAATAAATAAATAAATAAATATACGCTGATATATAAAAAAAGGAAATTGAAGAAGGCACAAAGATGCAGAGATTTTATGTTCATAAATGGGATGAATGAACCTCATTAAAGTGGTCATGTTACACAAAGCAATGAACAGATTTAATGCCTTCCCCATAAAAATTCCAATGACAGTTTTTGAAAAATTTGAAGAAAAACATCAATAGATTTGTATGGAATCTAAAAAGAACCCAAATAGCCACAGGCATCCGAAGGAAAAAAAAAATGAGGGTGAAGATTTCACTCTCTTTGACTTCAATCAATAACACACAATGACAATAATATAAGCAGCATGGTATTTGCAGAAAAATAGGCACACACACACCAATGAAGAAGAACTGAAAACCAAGAAGTAATCCCACACATATATATGTGGAGATCGTTTTTTTATGGAAAGCCAAAAATACAACATGAAGCAAAGAAACCATTTTCCATAAATGGTGCTGGGGCACAGAGAAAATCACAGGCAAAAGAATGAAACTAGTTTGACAGTTTTCACCATATACCAAAATTAACTCAATCTGGACCAAAGACCTAAACATACTTCCAATAATGATAAATTGCATAGAAGAAAGCGTAGGTCCCAAACCTGTAGACCTTGCTTCAGAAAGTGTTTTATGAATGTTACCTCAAATGCAAGGGAAGTAAAAGTCAAAAGAAATGAATGGGACTGTACCAAACGTAGAAGCTTCTGCACAGCAAAAGAAACCATCAAGAAAGCAAAAAGGCTACCGATAGAGTGGGAGAACACATTTGCAAGCAATGACTGAAAAGGGGTTAAAATCTAAAATATATAAAGTACTCCTAGGACGCACCACTAGACAAACAAACAATCTGATTAACACATGGGCAGAGGACTTGAACAGACACTTCCCCCAAGAAGACAGATTATTCAAACACCCAAGAGATACGTGCAAAATGTTTAAGTACACTAGCTATTAGAGAAATGCCATGAACTACCACTTCACACCTGTTACTAATAGAAAGTCTATGATCCACAAGACAAGTAATAACAAGTGTTGGAGAGGCTGTGGAAAAAAGAACTCTCATATGCTGGAGGTGGGCATGTCAATTGACACAGCAACTAAGGAAAACATTACAGAGGTTCCCCAAAAATATTAAGAATAAAGATACCATACAACCAACAATCCCTTCTCTGGATATCCACCCTCCAAATCTGAAAACATGTACTCATAGAGATATAGGTACCCCTGTGTTCCTTGTAGTACTAGTTATGGTGGTCAAGACATGTCAACAACCAACATGTTCTTCAACAAGTGATCGGATGCAGGAGATATGGTTCAAATACCCAGTGAAACACTACTCGCCCAGAAATAAAAATGAAATACTGCCATTTGTGAAAACGCGTATGGGTCTGGAGAAATAAATCAAATAGAAAAACCTGGGAACCATAGAACTTCACTCATATTTCAGATGTAAAAATGAAAGCAACAAAGAAAAATCCAAAAACTCATAAATACAGTGTCAGTCCCCAGAAGTTTAAAGCTAATCGCACTGAAAGTGTTCAAGCCAGGCCCACAGCCCAGGCTTGACCTTGGTATAATCAGTTCCTGTCTGGGGTTGAGGAATTCCTGGGGCTGACAGTTACTGTGCATATACCGCCTTATATAACCATCGAAACCTAAACAATTGCTACTGTGCAGATGCAGCAAGATGCCACTTTTGTTTGAATACGTATATATAGTCCCAGGTGCTCAATAAAGTAGGTTGCTTGCTGGTGTGTTTATGGTCCCCCATGTCAGCTCCGCATGTGTTTTTTCAATTGGGTGTACCACTGCCGAAACCTGACCTGTCTGGAAACCTTGGCAATGACATTTGGCGTAGTCCGCAAGATGAGGTGAGTACTATCCCCAGCGCCTCTGAGGGTCCCCAGGTGGAAGAAATGTGGCCTCCCACCTCCCTATGGCACCCGGTGGCCATGTATCTGGCCATATGGACAGCCCCAGAAGACTGGGATGAGATTAGGCCAACACCTGAGGATATCAAGACAGCATTGGAATCTATGGAGCCGAATGTTACCCAGGCACACCGGAAGGTGGCAGGCCGGGTAGCCTGGATGTTTCTGACAGTGTTGCGCCACACCAGCTGGGAGATGTAGGAGCAAGCTCAACAGGTACACCAGTTGCAGCACTGGGAGGAAACGCTGGAAGAGCGCCTGGTGGCTGCTGAACATATGCTGCAGGGCTTGGAGGGGTCTGTACAGTCATCCAGGGCAGGTAGCCCGATACCTATATTGCAGGCTCGCCCCTTAGTGCAATGGAAGTTCAAGCTGGAGCAGCAAAAGGGCCCGGGGGGTCAGCCGCAGAGGGCGCCCCAGGCCAGGCAGCACATGACAATGACCGCGTACTGGCACGCTGAATTACGGGAACTGACGAAGCAGGTACAGCAAAGGGCTGGGAAAACGGTACCGGGCTGGCTATTGAGATTATGGGACGAGGGGGCGGAAGGAACAGAGTTGTCCCCTGATGAAATATCCCCACTGGCCTCCATTACGGTACTCCCCTCCTTGAGGCAAAATATTGCCCACACCAACCATGATGCAGGGACTCACTCCCTGATCAATTGGATAATGGCAGCAGCCCGAACGGTTTGGGCAAATGCCGGTGAAGTGCTTGAGAGGGTGAGCAACTGGTCCACGTATTCATACCTAGTGCAAATCATACGGGAGATGGGCATGCGACAGATGATGTTTCAGGTACACTACAATAGTCCTGATGAGGAGGTTTTCACCACTAGGATGAAGGACCTCATTCTAGCCTCAGGACCCCCAGGAACTTTCAGGACTATGGCGGATCTTCTGGCCCCCTATGTAGATCGGCGGGTGCATGACATAACAGCCGCCCTACCTCGATTGGGGGATGTGGAAGTGAAGCAAAAGAAAAAAGGAGGCCAGGTGAGGTTGCTACAGGGCCCCAAGGGGCCCCCACCCAAAAGTCACCCAAAGAGTAAAGGGGCTCAAAAGGGTGGTGTTCAGCCTGCAGTGAGAGTGAGCCAGAAGCAGATGTGGTTTGATCTATTAGCTGTGAGAGTAGCTGCAGAGAAAATAGAGCATCAGCCCATGGGAGTGCTGCTGGCTCTGTGGAAGCAGCTGAAACCTGAGCAGCAGTTTACTCCCCTGCCCACTGCTACACTCCCAATTCGGGATTTGAGACTGACTGATTTTTACCCTGACTAGGGGTCCGGCCAAGGTACCCAGCTGATGGGAGACCTGGGGGACCGGAGGCCACATGTTGTACTTGCTATTTACGGGTTCCCTCCATAATGTGCAACGGGTACTAGCCCTTGTGGACACTGGAGATGATAGCACGTTGCTGCATGGAAATCTGGATCACTTTAGTTGTCATATGGCCACCATGGAGGAATATGGAGGCCGGATGATACGGGTCAAACAAGCAGTTGTGACCCTGAGCATAGGGCGATTGCCCCCACAAGACTATACAGTCTATGTCTCCACTATCGCAGAATATATTCTAGGGGTGGACGTGCTGCAAGGACTGGTGATTTCGACAATGATGGGAGAATTTTGCCTGCGTACACGAGTGGTAAAGACTATTGTTCGGGGGCATCCTCATCACGCCCCCTTGGTATTGCCCCAGGCTACCTGTGTTGTGCATACAAAGCAATATCAGCTACCAGGAGGGCACAAAGAGATTGGTCGTACCATTCTCAAGCTTGAAGAAGCCCAGATGATTCGCCCAACGCATATCCCTTACAATTCTCCTGTATAGCCAGTGAGAAAGCCTGATGGCTCCTGGTGAATGACTGTGGACTATCACGAGCTGAACAAAGAGACACCCCCGTTGCATGCAGCTGTGCCCAATGTAATGAATCTTATGGACAAACTCAAACATGAACTGGGACAGTATCACTATGTTGTGGATTTGGCAAATGCCATTTTCTCCATAGATATAGTGCCGGAGAGTCAAGAGCAGTTCGCCTTCACGTAGGAAGGACGACAATGGACTTTCCTGGTGCTTCCACAGGGATATCTGCACAGTCCCACCCTGTGCCATGGACTGGTGGCTCAGGACTTGGCCACCTGGCAGAAGCCAGCAGGGGTCCATCTGTTCCATTACATTGATGACATAATGCTAACCTCTGATTCTCTTGCAGAGCTTGAGACTGCGGCCACCAGTCTACGAGAAGCCCTGGAAACCTGGGAGTGGGCCATCAACGAAGTCATGGTCCAAGGGCCTGGGTTGTCTGTCAAATTCTTGGGAGTTGTCTGGTCGGGTAAGACTAAGGTTATGCCAGAGGCAGTCATAGATAAGATACAGGCATATCCCCGGCCAACAACAGTAAAGCAATTGCAGGCCTATTTGGGTTTGTTGGGCTATTGGAGGGTATTTATTCCTCATTTAGCCACTTTAACTCGCCCCTTGCATCACCTGATACAGCAAGGGGCTACTTGGGATTGGATCCCAGAGATAGAGATGCCATTTCGAGACACCAAGCAGGCAGTGCCTCAAGCCCAAACCCTACAGGTGGTTGACACCACCCTACCATTCCTTTTAACGGTGTCAGTGGATGACAATGGGTTTGGATGGGGCTTGTGTCAGAAACATGGGACTCATAAAGTGCCCATTGGTTTCTGGTCTCAATTGTGGAAAGGGGCGGAAGCCTGCTATTCCCTTATAGAGAAACAGCTAGTTGCTATTTATGCTGCCCTTTTGGCCTGTGAGCCCATAACAGGTCCTCATCCTGTAACCATTCAATCAAGGTATCCGGTAGAGGGCTGGTTGCAGTCTTGGTTACAGACGCCACAAACAGGGGTAGCTGAAACCCCTACCTTGACCAAATGGAGAGGGCCTATTTGGATCAGAGGGCCTGCTTCTCATCCAGCCCTTTATCAGATCAATTGCATGCCTTGCTAGGACCTATAGAATTTCAGGTAGAACAGCCATCCCCACCGATGGAAACTGAAATGTCTATGGACCGCCCCTATTTAGAGGAGCAAGCCCCTATTCCGGCAGATGCCTGGTATACAGATGGCTCCTGCTGAGGGCAACTGCCTACATGGGCGGCTGTGGCAATACAGCCCTCTACAGATGAATTCTATTATGAGACAGGGACTGGGCAATCCAGTTAGTGGGCTTAATTGAGGGCTATGTGGCTAGTGCTGATGAATGAATCAGGCCCTGTACACGTCTGTACAGACAGTTGGGCAGTGTACAAAGGTTTAACACTCTGGCTCCCCTGCTGGGCAGCCCAAGATTGGCTGATAGGGCACCGACATTTGTGGGGGAGGGCTCTTTGGCAGGACTTGTATAAATGGGGTCTTCAGGAGGGGGCCACCATTTACCATGTTCCAGGACATAATCCTTTAAAGGCGCCTGGAAATGATGCTGATGATGCTCTTGCTCAAGTGAGGGCAAGCCAGTTACTGCCCCACCCAGGAAAGCCAGGTCCCTGGCTACACCGCAAGCTGGGACATGTTGGAGCCCAAACCATGGAACAGGTAGCTCGTCAATGGGGTATGTTCCTGAGCTGGGCACAATGTCAACAGGCTATGCAAGAGTGCCAAATTTGTGCAAAACAGCACCCCCACAGGCACCGCCCCCTGCGAGAACAGGGTGTTGTGACAAGGGGTGGGCAGCCCTTTCAAGAGTGGCAGGTGGACTATATCGGGCCCTTGCCAACAGACCATGGTTGTCAATATCCCTTCACAGCAGTGGATACAGGGACCGGGTTAGGATTTGCCTGGCCCACATCTATGGCCACCCAGGTACATACCCTTGCTGCACTTGATCAGCTGGCGCTCCCTATGGGACTCCTATGGTAATTAGCAGTCACCGGGGAACACACTTTACTGGATACAAAGTGCAGGCTTGGGCTTGTCGGAATGATGTTGATTGGCAGGTGCATGTACCATACCGACCCCAAGCCGCAGGTATGATAGAACGATACAATGGTTTATTAAAGGAAAAATTAAAGGTCTTGGGCCCTGGTCTACACAAATGGAGAACCAATCTGCCCACTGCGGTCAGGCTATTAAATGAACAACCCAGACGTACTGGTATGTCTCTATTAGACAAGGTTGTGCAAGGGTCACCCCGTTTTTTGAAGATATGTCCCAACCCTGCTGACCCACACCTGGTGCCAAAACCACATAACGGGTCTTTACTCCTCCATGCTCCTGACTCGTTGGCACCAGGAAAACAAGCTTCATGGTCATGGCCTTGAACTACCCGGACCTCCCATGAATCCTGGCTGGCTCTGATAGAACCTTGGGGTGCTGGTTTCAGGAAGGATTGCTCTTAAAACCATGGTTGGGGTGTTGGCCCCTCTCTGTGCAGGTCACTCTGCCAGAGAGGGCCAGAGGCCCTGTACTAAAAGGAACATTTGTTCTTGCCTTCTGGCCCCTTCCTTTGTACTCCATCACCCCATTAGAGCAGCCTTGGCCCCAAACTCTTGAGGAACAAGTCTGGTATCATAGGCCAGGGGCAAAGCCCTTACCGGCCACATTGTTGTCACAAGATGGACACATTGCCTGTATTTTACCTGAGGGTAAAGATCTTCCTTTAATGGTGTCACTGTCTGCTTTTTCCTACCACCCAGGCTAACGGCAGGCAATAGTATCTTGTCCTGGGCACATAAGTTTCCTCAGGTACACAATGTTCCCCACTGCTGGATCTGCACGGAAATACCAGTAGAGGCAGCTGAGGGGCTACCGTGGTGGATCCACGCGGCTTCCCTACACATCTGGACATGGTTACATACATGGAGCAGCACCGCTGAATGGGAACAACAGCGCCGGGCAGTGGACAACTTGCTCCACAAGGACCATAATAACCAACCCCCTCTGTTTGGTTATGCAATAACTAATGGGTGGGGTTGGGTGGTGGAGGAACATGTAAAACTATGGAGAAAAGTCCCACTATGTATATAACAACACTGCTCAGCTGCTAATTGTATCGCTGGTTGGGTGCCCCACACGTGTGTCAAAATGTTACCCATGTGCTGACCCCTCACACTTGGTGGAATTCCTTAGGATATACCTGGCGGTGGATACTAATGATCCTAGCAATTATTGCTAGCAGTCTGCTAGACTTTTGCTGTTCCCTATATTGCTGCTGTGTGTTGTGGGCACAAGGATATGCATTATGGACAAAGTCCCGCGTGGCGGCCCTGTAAAGATGGAGTGTCAGTCCCCAGAAGGTTAAAGCTAAGCCCACTGCAAAGGGTTAAAGCCAGGCCCACAGCCCAGGCTTGACCTTGGTATAATCAGTCCCTGTCTGGGGTTGAGCAATTCCTGGGACTGAGAGTTACTCTGCATGTATCACTTTATGTAACCATGAAAACCTAAAAACTTGCTACTGGGCAGATGTGGCAACATGCCACTTTTGTTTGAATACGTATATATAGTCCCAGGCGTGCAATAAAGTAGGTTGCTTGCTGGTGTGTTTATGGTTCCCCATGTCAGCTCCGCATGTGTTTTTTCAATGGGGTGTACCACCGCCGAAACCTGTCCTGTCTGGGAACCTTGGCAATAACATACAGACAATATTTTAGTGGTTACAAGAAAGTAAGAGAAAAGAGAGGTGGTAGAAGAGGAAAGGGGGTGGTCAAATATAGGGGGAAGGAAAAACTGATTCTGGGTGCTAAACGCACAATGCAATATATAAATATAAATTATGTATTATAGAAATGCACACTGGGAATGTAATTTTACTAATCAATGTCACTGTAAATAATTTAATACATAAATAACCCAAACCATAAACCTGACCTAAATAACTGAACCCCAAACCTAATCCTACACCAGTTCCAAACTTAATTTAAAACAGAATGCTCAGCTTAACTATAAATGCATAATATACTCAAGAGATAATCCTAAACCAAAATCTAACGCTAAACCGAACCCTAATTAAAAACCTAAACCTTACCCATAACACTATCACTGAAAGTAACCCATACTGGCTTTTACTTAAAAACCATCCCCAATTCTAATTGAAAACCAAACTCTGACCTTCAAGCGAAATCTCAACCTAATTCTAAAAACCTAGTCATAAACTGAAATCTTCACCGCATCATAAATCCGGCCCTTCTCCTACCCTAATTTAAAACCTAACTCCAACCTCAAAAGTAACTCTAAGCCTAACTATATCACTATCCCTAATCATTAACTCACCCAGTCCTTAACCCAAACCATATGCTTAACTAAATACCTAACTCTACCCTCAAACTTTACCTCACTCTATCAATAGCCTTTCCCTTAACCCTACCCAGAGCCCTCATTTAAATATTCTTAATACCATAACCTCAAAGCTTCTTCTAACCCAATTCAAACTCTAACCCTGAACCTAACCTGAAACATAACACATAGCCTAACTCAAAGATGGATCCTTACACTAATCATAACCACAAAGGTACACATACCTCTCACCCCCACCTTTTCATATCCTGAACACTAACCACAATTTAAACAAAATCTCTAACCTCAAAGCTAACTCTAAGGCTAACATCAAAGCTGAAATTGCGCAGAATCTCATCCTTAACACAAATCCTATGCTTACCGCTGTACCTCGCCCAGGGTCTCCGCTCCCCACTGCATCGCATTCTGGAACTCACAATCATGACAGTTCCATTGTCTCGTGATTGGCTGTGGGGCCTCAAGACATCATAGCACTTGATACAGCTTCGGGGCCCTGATTGGCTGGCCCTGCCACTGTGACATCGCGGTCAGCCCACTTTGTGATTATAGGTCCCTGGCGCCTTCTACTTTCCATTGCGGAGGGTGGGTGTGCAATCCGGGTGTCGTCTTCCTGGTTCAGCCTGGGCTTACAGTGGCCAAGGGTGCTCCTCTTGATTCCGCACCGCTTCTCCAAGCTGCTGCTCTCTCCCGGGTTCCAAGGTTTTCAAATGGAAAATTTTGATGCATCACTTCGTACCTATTTCAAGGTATTGCTATGCCCCCGAGATACCAGTGTAAAAGGGTGGTTTCTTCTGGACAATGACGTAGGTACTTTTATCTGTTCTGTGCTATCCTTACTGGTTGTGTGGCTAGGACCAAAATACATGCAAAAACAGGCAGCCATTCTCTTCCCGAGGAATTTTAGTGGTGTGTAACCTTGGACTCACCTTACTGTCTCTCTATATATTCTGTGAGATTGGTGAGCGGCCAATTAGCAGGGGCCTCCCCTTGTTTAACTGTACGCATGCCAATGTCCTGAACTATTTTCCTAAATGAAGAAAGGCAGCAGCACGGGGTGTGGACAGCAAGCGCGGAATGCACTTTGAGTATGTTTTACAAATAACTGTTCAAAAAACTAGAGTTGTAAGTGCATGCATGCCTTCTAGAATATTTAACTAGAAGCCGTTGCTATTCTTTTTTTATTTGTGTATTGAATTCTACTCAGAATTAAGTTAAGTATTTAGAAATACTCCTACACAAGCAAAATACAGAATGGGAAGTGGAGAAAATGGGAAAAACAGATTCAGGAGCATTATTAAGCATTTCATGGATGATTGTCATTTGGGGTCGGGGAGAAAGGAAGGAAGCGGCTGGTGCTTGTGTTTGGTGATTTTGTGGTAAGTTCTCCTCTCAATCCTGATCTGATAACTATAAATAGCTTTGAAAATAAAGAAGTTATTTTTGAAAAACTGAGAAGACTGGGTAGTGAGATCTATGATGAGCATTTGAACAGACTATGTGAGTTCATGCCCAATTGTTTCTTCTAAGTAACTGGAAAGTTGAAAATCAATTTTGATGATCTCAAAGGAAAATGTTGTAGCTTAAACAAAAAAAAAAGAAGTAAGGAATCAGTAATAATACTATCCCAAATACAATACCTAATTCAAGGATGAACCAGACCATAAACTTAGTCATAAGTAATCCCTAAATCCAAACCTATCCATAACTTTCTATGTAACTCAAAATGGAATCTTGACCTTATTCCTTTACCTAAGTCTAACCCTAAACCTGGCCTGTTCCCTAACCTTAAACATGAACTTAGTCCCAATTTACACCCAAACCCTTCACTCAAAGCAAACCCTAAACCTAAACCTAAACCTAAAACTACTTCTAACTTGAACCATGAACTTAACCAAACTCCCGAAACGTAATCCCAAACCTAACCCTGGGCTTAAACATCATCCTGGCCTTCACCCTAACCAGCACATGAATTCTAATTATAAACTCACAACAAACCTTATCTCTAATCACAATCCTAAACTGAAAGTTAACCCTTTCCCTAAACTTAAGCCAAACTGGAACCCTAAACTTAAACATACACCTAAAACTAATTTTAACCCAAAATCGAACTTCAAACCTCACTCTAACCCTCACCATATCCCTTCTCTAAATCGTACACCCAACCATAACCCCAGCATGTATCCTAGAAAGAACATTATACCTAGTCCCAATTTTAAAGTAAACCATAACACAAAGGTAAGCCTAACCTTAATCATAACCTCAACCTTAATCACAAACTCAACCTAAACTTTAGCTCTTACCTTAAATGCAAACATAACCATAATCCTATTCATAACACTATCATAAACTCAGACTTAACCCTAAACCTAGACAGTAATATGACCCTAACACTAACCACATACTTAATTAAAAACTTAACCCCAAACCTAAACCTAAGCCTTTAAAATTTCATTTTAAATTTTCAACCTCATCTCACAATTTATTCTAATCCTACACTAACCCTAACCATAATCACAAAATAAATTCTGAACCCAAACTTATTCTAACACTTACCCTAACATGAGGTTTACTCAAAACATAATCCTAAGTGTAATCCTGCCCCTAAATGGAAACACAAACCTTACCCCATTCTCATACCAAACTCAAAATCTAACCTTAAACCTAACTGAAAACATAACCCTTAACATAACTGTAAACCTAACCCTAACACCAGGCCTTACTCAATCCCTAAATTCATCCCCAATTTATAGCCAAACTCTTTCTCAAAAGGTACCCTTAACTGTTAAGTTACCCTTAACAACTTCTTAACCTACCTCTCCACTGAACCATGAATATAACAAAAAAACTTAACCTTAAGCACAAACTCTAACCTTAAACATAATCTTACCTTTTATTCTACTGCTAACCCTAATAACAAAATTAATCCTGACCTTATCTTTAACCCTAAGACTTACTCAAAAGCTAACCCATAACATCTACCTAAAGCTAAACCTAGGCTTGCCCATAATCCTTATCTTAGTCTTAAACCTACACCAACCCTAATTAAAAACTAAATATAACCTCAAACCTAACTCTAGCACTAACACTAAACATAATGCGAACCATAGCAAATTACCTGAACCTAACATGGTTTCTAACCTAATCAGAAATATAACACTTACGCTATATCTACCCATTACATAACCCAAGCCTTAAACCGAATTCTAGACCGAATCCTAATCATAACAGTAATTTAAAGTGAAACCCGGACTTCAGAAGTCAATATAACCCTAATCTTAACCCAGATTCTAATTATCAACTTAACACTAAACCTATCCTAAATCATAACACTGACTCTAACTGATACCACCAACCTAACCCGAGCAATAGCCATAAAGCTCAGTCTAACACGAACCCTAATTTGTATTTAACCCTAATCTCAATGCTCAGAATAAACTGAACACAGGGGTTGAGGGATCTATTCACTGAAAACCACAAGACATTAAAAGAAATTGAAGAAGGCACAAAGAAATGCAAAGAGATTTTATGTTCATGGATGGGAAGAATGAACCTCATTAAAATGGTCACGTTACACAAATGAACAGAATTAATGCCATTCCCTTCAAAATTCCAATGACAGTTTTTTGAAAAATTTGAATAATAATATCAACAGATTTCTATGGAATCAAAAAAGACATCAAATAGCCACAGGCATCCGAAGGAAAAAAAAAAAGAAAGAAAGAAATAAAGGTGGAGGTTTCATACTCTTTCACTTCAATCTATAGCACACTATGACAATAATATAAGCAGCATGGTATTTGCAGAAAAATAGACACTCACACACCAATGAAGAAGAACTGAAAACCAAGAAATAAACCCACATATATACATGGACATTGTATTTACAAAAAAATCAAAAATATACAATAAAGAAAAGAAACCAATATCCATAAATGATGTTGGGTCATATAGAAAACCACATGCAAAAGAATGAAACTAGACTGATAGTTGTCACCATATACCAAAATTAACTCAATCTGGACCAAAGACCAAACATACTACCAATAATGATAAATTGCATAGAAGAAAGCGTAGGTACTAAACTTATACACCTTGCTTCAGAAAAAGTTTTATGAATGTTACATCAAAGGCAAGGGAAGTAAAAGTCAAAAGAAATGAATGGGACTGTACCAAACGTAAAAGCTTCTGCACAGCAAAAGAAACCATCAAGAAAGCAAAAAGGCATCAGATAAGGGTCTAATATCTAAAATATATAAAGAACTAATAAGACTTAACAACAAAAAAACAAACCACCCAATTGAAAAGTGGGCAGAAGAACTAAACAGACACTTCTCCCACGAAGAAATACAGATGGCCAGCAAACATAGGAAAAAGTGCTCATCCTCATTAGCCATCAGGGTAATGCAAATCAAAATCACAATGAGATACCACCTCACACCTGTGAGAATGGCTATTATCAACAAAACAAAAAATAACAAATGCTGGAGAGGATGTGGAGAAAAAGGAACTCTGGTACACTGCTGGTGGTAGTGCAAACTAGTACAACAACTGTGGAAGGCAGTGTGGAGGTTCCTCAGAAAATTGTGAATGGAGCTACCATTTGACCCAGCAATCCCCTTCTTGGGATCTACCCAAAAGACTTGAAAACCTTTGTCCGCAAAGACTCATGTACACCAATGTTCATCGCAACACTGTTCATAGTTGTCAAAACATGGAAACAACCAAAGTGCCCTGCGACAAATGACTGGATAAAGAAGCTGTGGTACATATACACAATGGAATATTATTCAGTTATAAGAAAAGATGAAATATTGCCATTTGCAACAATATGAATGGACCTGGAGTTCATCATTCTTAGTGAAATAAGCCAGACAGAAAAAACAAAGAACTGTATGACTTCACTCATATGCAGAATATAAAAGTGAAAGCAAAGAAAAAAGTAATGAAGAAAGAAATAACCCATGGACACAATCAATAGTTTAATGTTTATTTGGGGACAAGTGGGTTAGGGATGGGAGAAGGGGGAGGGGGTGGGAGAGGAGGGTGGGAATCTAAATATAATGTGATGGAAAGAGAAGTCACATTAGGTGGTGCACTTATTCTACATCAAGTTGACAATGAACTGTAGAATTGTGTGTCTGAAACCTGTGTAGTCCTTGCTAACAGATGTCACCCCAATAAGTCTAAAAATAAAAATGAATTTAAAAAAACAAAAACAGAAATAAAAACATTTATATAGATATGGAATTAGTACTACCCATGTAGAATGTTCATCCTTATTTTTCCTTCACAGATTTGGGCAAGAAGTTCCTCATTATACACAGCAAAATATGGTTAAGTCCACATTAAAAATGATCTGAGTGCTCCCTTTGTCAATTCTCCCTTGACTGGTACAGAGCTAGCATCATTCTGGATTGAGGAAAGTAAACTCATTACATACACTGGATGCCACCTAAAGCATTAGGGCTAATTCTCTCCTTAAGAAGACTGAGGGGGAATGAAATCAATGGTGATGAAAAGAGAACTCACACTGGGTGGTGAATTTATTATACAAGTTGGTGATGCACTGTAGAACTGTACACCTGGAGCCTATGTAATTCTTGCTAACCAATCTCACCCCAATAAGTCTAACAATAAAAATTTATTTTTAAATTGAAAAATTAATAGAATTCCAGTGGGCAAGACAGGAAAATGTACAGATGACTAAAGACTAATGTAGAAAGTACTCTAACAGAGAAACATACAAGGTGTTAGAGATTGCCGAGGAAGAGATAACTATAACCCAAGGCTTCCCCAGCACAGTGAGAAACAGGAGTACCCACATCAGGCACATACACAAAGGGGGAACTGGCACATGTGGGCATGATGATGGGTGGCAAGATCACAGCAGGGAGGTCATGCACACAATGCTGTGGGGTCTGGCTTTTCAGAATGGACAGTTATGAAAGTATTTAAAGCAGGGGAATGGCCATTCTAAGATGCTCATGATAAAATATACATATAGTAGAGAACAAAGTATGAAGTGAAAAATAACCCCACTCTCAGAATGAAGGGAGGGGTCATTTCTCAAATTTACCTTGAAAATGTCACTGGCTACTACTGTCATCCAAAGTCAACAAGCACTACTTTCTAACATAACAGTTGTCCCCTATCGTCCACCTTGGCTTGCACTGATGATGATGTCAGGTTGAAAGACAATCCAGGATGAAGAATCTACATGTCATAAGAAATTCTAAACCAGAAGAGATGAAAACAAAAGGCCAAACTGGCTCTAATTACCACTTGCCGCAACCCCATTTCTGAGGCCACTTTAAATGCCTGCTCCTTGATAATAAGAAACTCCCCACTGTAGTTCCTCAGATATTATTCCAACTGATGAGCACAGAGCTTTAGGACTCTCTTAGACACCAGGGTAAATGTGGGTGACAGCTTCCCTCTGGGCACAGTGCCAATGCATTTGAAAGGCATACAGAGTTTACACAGGACAGGAGACTGGCTGGGGACAAGAGACTGGCTGGTCAAAGGAGAAGGACCTACAAATGGAGGAAACAGTGTGCAAAGGAATGATGGTGCAACCAGAAAATGCTGCCAATGCTAGTCCATAACATGTAAAATTTAACACTTAAAGCCTTTAGTAAATGTTTCTTCAACTGCAGTTAAGGGAAAAAGTGAACTGTTATGTCCCACTGATAACATACAGGGAGGAAGGGAGAAGTTGAGAACAATCCAAAAAAAGTCTTCCCAAGGAGAAAGCATGTCAAGGCTTCATTCACAGTGTTGTTTTCTCTCAATAACTAATGACTCATCATCATTTACACCTGAACATTAAAGAAATGAGAAATGTACCTGGATGATTCAAAACTCAAATTCTCAGGTAATTCACTGAGAATATTTCAAATATAAGTGTTTTGCTGTTTAATTATCAAATAATTGGTCAATGCTCCACTGCACACAGTAGTAGGTCTAGGCACAGAGATCTTGCAGGAAGCAGACCTCCAAATAACCTTACCTGACAGAGACTCATAACTCTCAGTTATACTGCTCATGTGTCAGGTGAGTAGCCTTTGGTGAACTTGACAAATGCAGCTGTATAAACTAAACATGATTCTCAGTTCTGTTCCAATTACCCAGATACAATCAGAAGACAGATTTTAATCAGCTCGTTTGAAAAGTTAGTAATTTTTAACAGAAACCCCTTCCCAAATAGGAAAAGGGTCTACTCAGATAAGCTACAGCAAAGCATACTTGCATTTGGAACCTAAGAATAAAGGTTTTATATGTGGACCTCAATGCTGACTGCCCATCGTATTAACTTAAGTGCTCTCATGTGGCTCTGGTTTTGAAATACCCACTCCCTTTACTAGGTGATCCTAGACTCAAGTGAGAACAAAAACAGGAGAAGTATTGAGATCAGCTGGCTCTCTCCAAAATTTCTGATTTCAGCTTTCAAAACAGCCCAAAAAGTTCTACCTGAATGCACATCCTCTGAGGGCATAGGGTGGACAAGGTACAGAGATGCAACAAGTATGCTAGGGTCTTACAATCTCGCAGGAAAAAACAAAACAGAACAAAAAGGCATTAACCTCAAAAAAATGTTTTACCAACCCTAACTCTGGAAGTCCAGAGGTCTGAAGGACCCTTGAATTCGTATTAATCTTAGTCTGGGCTATTGTTTTGACCACACCTGGTATCAGCTTCATTATAAGCAGCCCATTAGAACCTGATTGCCTTGTAACTAGTTCTACTAAACAACAGGAACAGAGCTGTTTCAAATATTTAGAATTGTTTTTTCTCCAATTTACTAGCAGTTACTTTGAAGCCAAGTGAGCAGCAGTTACAAGATAAAGCATTTGACACAATGTCTTCTTTTACAGACATCTATCCAGGATATTGCAGGTTCAGTTCCTCAGTGTGGGGTGGGGAGTAAACAGGGACGGGGAGCCAGGGGGTGCGCAGTGGAACCAAGTCCAGGGAGAAGCAAATGGTGATTTCTGTTGGTGGAGGGCCTTGAATTCAATTTGTAGAAAATGCAAAACCTGTGAAGTGCAATAAATCCAGGTACAATAAAAGTAGGTATGCCTGTAATACTAATGTTATTATCCAGGGAGAAGGAAGAAGCTGGAAAGAACACAGAAGGACAAAAGACCAATTCAAACATGAGAACAACCTCCTTCTTCTAAACTCTGCCAGAGAGTTATTAAGCTTCTGGCTGATCCAGCAAGACCAGAAGGGCAGGCCAGATGCAGTGTCCCTACAGAATTAAGCTGTGGCTTAATTGCGACCTTCTGTGACAGGTACAAGAACATTTTAACTGCATGTTGGGCTGATGCAACAATGCTATCTTATTAAAAGGAACTCCTTTTAATAAGAAAATATTGCTATCAGAGTCGCAAATGTGTACTCTACAGTTTGCGGACTTAAACTTCAACTAGCTTATTCTGTACTCCAGTCTCCTCTAAGAGAGGAATATTATGTAAAATAGATTACACTAGCAAAAGGCAAAAAGAACATAATGGTTTCTTCACCTTTTCCTGAGATCCTGACCTCCTCTCTTCTCAAACTTCTACTTCCATCTCTGTGGGTAGGAGGACTAATCTAGAACAACCCAGGATGCATGGACTTAAGCACTTACTGTGCCTATCATGAAAGAATGCACTATTTATCATAACTATGACACAGAATATGAGAAAGATAAGTAAAAATGATTCCAGGTTAAAATAATGACCATTAGCAGCCAAATTTAATCTCAGGGACAACGCACAGGCAAACAAACAGTCAAGGGCTTATTTAACATTTTAAAGTCTTTGAGCTTCAAAGAGTAATAACTCTTCACTTTAAAGCTGAGAGAAGAGAAATCATTCTATTTTCTTCAGAGCAGATCCATTTATCTTATAAAATCATTTTCACAACAAAATTTTAGTTGATGGAATCAGTTAAAGAAAAAAAAGCCTGTCACAAAAGCAAACAGACCCAGGAATCTCTCTGTACACACTCCAGTCCATCTTGAATGTGACCTCCAATTACAAGGTGACTCCCCTTTACCTGTCATAGGAATCTGATAGGGCTGAATCGATTGAGCTCAAAGCCCTGGGTAATGGAAGGTAACGGTGCCATCAAACTTTCAACTTAACTCGATATCAAATATTACTGATGTCTAAAGTGGAAAAAAAATCACAGATTGGCTCAACTTATTCAGTACCTCACATCTTCCTATTTCAGATTCATTTAAAGAATCTGTGTTTGCATCCCATCCCTACCGGCCATTTCTTTGAGGAATTTGCTGTAACATCACAATGTTCTTTTACATATGTTTCTACTCTCACAAATATTCCTGCTATTTATAACATGCTTAAATTGAAGAGCCCTAAATTATTTAAACAGATCTATTTCACTTGCAACATCTTCATTAATTAAAGATATGGGTGGCACCGTCCTCCAGGAAGCATGGAAAAGAAGTGTTCTGTCTACCACCTGATACCCAGCTAACAGTGTAGAAAAAGCAGGAGCCATTCTAGTTCTTTCTTTTTGGCCATTATCATCTATATTCACAAAGAAAGGACAGAGTGCACGTGCTCATGTGACACAGTGGCTCAGCCGTAAATTCCCAGCTTAGTTGATTCAACCAAATAATTGTTCCAAAGTCAATCTCCTCATGTGTTGTTTTCTGAAATAGATTTTAATTGTCCTTAATCAACTGACATGAATCACTAATTTTTCTAAACCATCTGGAATACCAAACCCATTTCCATCTGGAATTCCAAAACTTTTAACATAAAAAG
>PVJL010015989.1:0-22357 GCA_004026885.1 Lyroderma lyra
TATCCAGCAAAATTATCCTTTAGATATGAAGAAAAAATAAAGACCTTTTCAGACATGCAAAAACTGAGGAAATTATATAACATAAATCTGACATTTTAGGGAAAATTGAAGGAGGCTATTCAACCTAAAACAAAAATTCAAAATAAATGGGAAAAAGTTAGGCTAACAAAAACAAAAGGAGAGACAGTAAAGGTTTAAATTTTCAGAACAAAATTGAGATAAGAAGCACACTTAAGAAAAAGAGCCAGTACATATATGAATTTTTCTTTCCACAAACTTCAATGGCAACTACTCAAATAAAACCTTGGAACTAAGACACATAACCAAAAATAAAAATAAAATAAAGTAAAATAAAACTGAAGGAAAAATCATCAAACACCATCAAACTAAAAAAATTGACAGTGAGAAAATAGGAAAGGAAATATCAAGATACCGAGCTATCAAAATTAGAAGATAAAATGGCTATAAAGAATCCTCAAATATCAATCATCACTCTAAATTTAAATGGGCTAATCTCATCAATGAAAAGCACAGAGTAAAAGAATGAATTAAAAAAAAAACCCAAAATGAAACAATGAAATATCCATATGTTATCTCCAAGGGACCACAACCACAAGGACAATCATAGACTTCAAGTGAAAGGAAAACAATATTCCAAGCAAATGGCTTCCAGAGAAATGCAGTAGTAGCCATTTTTATATCTGATAAAACAGACTTCAGGATAAAACAGGTAATAAGAGATGAAGATGGACATTTCATAATGATAAGGGAGACAATAAAACAAAAAGATATGATGCTCATTAATATGTATGGCCCCAATCAGGAAGCACTAAAATTTACAAATCCACTGCTAACAGAAGTAGGAGAAACTGACAATAACACAATTATAGTAGGGGACGTAAAACCCCTTGCTAGCAATGAACAGAAAATCCAAACACAAAATAAATATAAAAATAGCAGCTTTAAATGACACATTATAACAATTTACATAATAGATATTTACTGCATCCAAAAACAAAAGATTATACCCTTTTTTCCATTAGACGTGCAACATTCTCAAAAATAGACCATATGCTGGGACCCAAAACTAGCCTCAAAAGATTCAAGAAGATTGAAATTATACCGAGTGTATTTATTCTCAGAACACAAGGCTTTGTAATTAGAAATCAACTGCAAAAAATAAAATAGTGGAAAAAAGCATAAAGATGTGGAGATTAAGCAAAATCTTATTAAAAAATTACTGATCAAAGAAGAAAAAAAGAAGGAATTAAAACTACATAAAAACTAATAACAATGAAAACCTACATAACAAAATTACTGATATGCAGTGAAAGCAGTAATAATAGAGAAAATTTATATCATTATAGGCATCTCTCAAGAGTCAAGAAATATCACAGGCAAAAAACCTAACATCCCATTTTAAAGAACTAGAGAACCAAGAACAAAAAACACACAAAATCAGCAAAAGGAAGGACATAATAAAAATTAAAGCAGAACTGAATGAAATAGAGAAAAGAAAAACAATTTAAAAAATTAATGCCACAAAAAGACAGTTTTAAAAAAAATCCACAAAATTTACAAACACCTGGTTAGACTCATCAAGAAACAAAAAGAAAAGACACAAATAACCAAAATTAGAAATGAAAGGCGAGAAATTACTACTGATACCACTAAAATACAAAAGATTATATTAAATATTATGGAGCATATAAGGCCAAATTTAACAACCTCAAAGAAATGGACAAGTTTCCAGAAAGATATAGTCTTCCGAGACTGAACCTGGAATAATTGGATAATTTAAATAGACCAATCAACAGTAAGGATATTGAAAGAATTACCCAAAACTTTTCCACAGACACAGCCCAGGACCAGATGGCCTTACCAAGTTTTATCAAGCATTCAAATAGAACTTAATTTCTATGATCCTCAAACACTTCCAAAAAGTTAAAGAAAAAGCAATGCTTCCAAACTCATTCTATGAGGCCAGCATTCATCTAAATACCAAAATCTGGTAAGGATAACACAGAAAAAGAAAACTGTAGACCAATATCTGATGAACACAGATACAAAATTTTTCAACAAAATGCTAGCAAATAAAATACAACAATGCATTAAAAATATTATATACCACAATCAAGTGGGATTCATCTCAGGGGCACAAAAATGGTTCAAAATGCAAATCAATACCACATAAAAACATAAAAAAAGATAAAAATCACATGATTTTATTAATTGATGCAGAAAAACATTTGACAAGATACAACATTTATTTATGATAAAAACATTTAGTAAAATAGGAATAGAAGAAAAGTACCTCAACATAATAAAGGCCATATATGAAAAGCCCTCAGCTAATAACATACTGAATGAGATAAAACTGAAGCCAATTCTCCTAAAGCAGGAACAAGATAAGAATGTTCTGTCATCACTGCTATTTAATAAGGTACTAAAAGTTTAAGCCAAAGCAATCAGGCAAGAGAAAGAAACAAAAGGCATCCATATTGGCAGAGAAGAAGTTACACTATTTGCAGATGACATCATTCTTTACATAGAAAATCCTAAACACTTCACCAGAAAACTATTAGAAGTAGTAACCAAATACAGTAAAGTCACAGGATCCAAAACCAATGCACAGAAATCAATTGCATTTCTATATGAAAACAATAAAACTTTAGAAAAAGAAATGAGAAACCAATGTCTTTTGCAATAGCAAAAAAGAAAAAATACTAAAAATAAACTTAATAAAGAACATGAAGGACTTATACACTGAAAACTATAAGACACTATTAAAAGAAATTGAAGAAAGCACAAAGAAATGGAAAGATATTTTGTGTCCATGGATTGGAAGAATCAACCTAGTTAAAATGGCCATATTACCTAAAGCAGTGTACAGATTTAATGCAATTCCCATCAAAATTTCTCAGACATTCTTTCAAGAAATACATAAAAAAAATCATTAGATTTGTCTAAAACCACAAAAGACCCAGAATCACCAAAACAATCCTACAATAACAGAAGATGGCTGGAGGCATTACACTCCCTGATTTCAGTCTACACTACAAAACATCAAAATTAAAATAGCTTGGTATTGGCCAGAGAACAAACACACAGATTAATGGAACAGGATAAAAAAAACCCAGGAATAAACTCACAAATACATGGACAAATAGTGTTTGATAAAGGAGTGCAAAATATACAATAGAAAAGAGAATGCCTCTTCAGTAAATGGTGCTGGAAAAATTGGAAAATCATATGTGAAAAAAAAATGAATTTGAACTATGAACTGTCACCATATACCAGAATTAAATAAAAATGGATTATATCTCTACATAAAACCTGAAATAATAAACTATATAGAAGAAAACATTGGTACTAAACTTATAGACCTCAGGTTCAGAGATGGGTTAATGAACTTGACCTCAAATGCAGGGAAAGTAATAGCAAAAATAAATGAGTGGGACTATACCAAACTAAAAAGCTTCTGCACCACAAAAAAAACCATCAAAGAAGCCAAGAAACAATCAACCCAGTAGGAAAAAGTATTTGCAAACAATGCCTCTGATGGGGGGCTAACATGTAAAATATATAAAGGACAACAAAAAAAATCCCAATTAAAAAAAATGGCCAGAGGACCTGAATAGACACTTCTCCCAGGAAGACATACAAATAGATAACAGATACATAAAAAAATGCTCAACTTCACTAGCTATTAGAGAAATGCAAATCAAAACCATAATGAGATACCATATTATACCTGTGGGAATAGCCATTAACAACAAGAAAAAGAACAAGTGTTACAGAGGGTGTAGAGAAAAAGGAACCCTTGTACACTGATGGTGGGAATGCAAACTGATAGAGCTGCTATGAAGGACAGTATAGAGGTTCCTCAAAGAACTAAGAACAGAATTGCCATATGACCCATCAATCCCTTTTCTGGGTATCAACTCAAATAACCTGAAAACCTCAGTCTGCAAAGATACATGTACCCCAATGTTCATTGCAGTACTATTTACAGTGGCCAAGTCATGAAAACAACCAATGTATCCTCTGATAGATGACTGGATAAAGAAGTTGTATGTTTACACAATGTAATATTACTCAGATATAAAAAAAATAAAACAAGCCCACGTATGACAACATGGAATGGATTTTGAGATTATCATGTTAAGTGAAATAAGCCAGACAGAAAAAGCAAGAACCATATGACTTCACTTATAGGTGGAACATAAAATTGAAAGCGACAAAGAAACAAAACTAATGGATACAGTCAATAATTTAGTAGTTACCTGAGGGTAAGCAAGAAGGGGGAGTGGAGGAGAAGGGACAGGGACACAAATATATGGTAATGAAAAGAAAACTGATTCTGCGTGATGAACACATAATGCAACACATAGAAGATGTAATGTAGAATTACACACCTGAAACGTATGTAATTTTTACTAATCAATGTCAACCCAATAAATTTAACAATAAAAAAAAGAATAAATAAAACACTCACAAAGTGAGATAAAAAAAAACATGGTGAATGTTTAAATAAAAAAATTACTAATGTAAAAGACACATTATTATTAATTCCCCTCAAAATACTCCCTTGCCTTGAACACTTAGCCCACGAACTTGTCAACTTTGGAAACAGTTCTGGTAGTCTTCTTCCCTGAGTGTCTTTAATTGCACTACTGTGGCTGCCTCAATGTCATGAATCAGTTCAAAATGTTTACTTTTCACAGTCATTTTGACTTTGGGGAAGAACCAGAAGTTGCACAGTGCCAGATCCTGTGAATAAGGTAGATGAGGACACACCATAATATTTTTATTTGAAAGCAATTACCCTATCAGAAGCGATGTGTGACCTGAATTTATCTCAAGAAATACATTATACAAAATAGAGTTATTTTAAAATGATTTAAATATAATTAAAAATAGCAGAGTTGAAGAGGTAATTTTAGATCTTTTTAGATCTGTTAGATATATCAAATATGTTAGGATAAGTGTTTAACTGATAGATAGTTGTAGAAAAAACTAGGTGCACTAAGTGACCACCGTCCTTCCAAAATGATGGTGTTCAATAAGAAATATCATGTTTTTATTTCTAATATAATGTTATAAAATGAAATGCCATTTGTCAATTACAAATATAGTAGATATCAGAATATTAATCTATGTGCCTATCTAGCTATTTATAATCGATCTACCTCAATTTCTATCTATCTTCATATGACTAGATATAGAAAACTTATAACTGAAAATATTACCAAATATCTCATTTCATTGTTGAACTATATCTAATTTATACTGGAAAAAAAATCTTTCATGTTTCTTTTATATACAGTTAATTTGAAGTTCTGTCTTAAGAAATGATAATATAAAAATACATAATTTTAGAATTCAATAGCTTACTAAGTCTTCATAAAATGCCACATCTATGCAACTTTCTCTTTGCCGAATTTGGATTATCTGCAATAGGGCATAATACCTTCATGTTTCATCTGGATTTGTTAAGTTTATTAATTCATCTTTCAGGAGTAATTCATAAAAGCTTTTCTATAGATGAGAATTCTCAGTTCATAAACATAAATATCAAAACTTAAAATACAACCATTTTGAAATAACATCCACAAAAGATTATGAGTTTCTTTGTAAAATTATTTTATTATTTTAATAATAAAATTATGTACATTAAAATTGTTATTCTCAACCTACTTTTCTTCTTTACTCCCATAATATGCTGTTTTTATCTCTATGAGAATATAAGAGTACTCGAGTTTTACTGTTTTATAGTTATTTTCTAGAGTTTATTTCCTAGGGGGGAACATTACTTTTATTTATTCACACATATTAAAACTAAACTGTTACTTTTTCTGTCATTCATTCAATAAATTAGAGTAATTAAGAGATGAATTAATTCAGGATAAAAGCTCTGATTTAGTGGGTGATTATTGATCATACCTATGAAGAAAATTGTTTCTTAAGAAGCTTCAAACCTTCAGCATTGAACTAGTTAGCTTCAGAATTGTAATCGATGATTTTTTAAAACTTCTGGGAGCTCCCTAGTATTTTCTGTTAAGTCCATTATTTTCAGCACAAGTCTTTCTGGAGTCTTAGAACCCTGTTTGGAATAAAAAATGCACATGATTAAATAAATATTAAGAAAAAAACACATTAATCTTCCATTTGTTTCTTCATCAATACTTAATTTTAACTCATAATATAGTTATAGTTTAAATATTGTAAATGACTATTACATGCCTGTGTATTTCAATAGAAAACTCTTTTTTAAAGACTTATATTAAACTATAGCTAACATACAATATTATATTAGTTTTAGGATTTACCATAGATGTTCAACATTTATATACCTAAAAAAGTAATCACCATGGTATGTCCAGAAACAACCTGACAATGTACCATGGTATAAAAATGTTATTGCCTGTGTTTTCTATGCTACACTTATATCCCTGCAACTTATTTGTTTTATACCTGAAAATTTTAATCTCCCATTTCTCTTCACTTTTTCCCTGTTATTTTTTTAATTTTTTAAATTAATGTTGACATTCAATATTATTTTATATTAATTTTAGGTGTACATACTGATAAAAATGAGTCAAAATACCAGGCAGTAGGGACAAGCTTTATTGGGGAAAAAGCTGCTGGGCTCTCTCACAATGGGAGAGCAGCAGCTCCGGCCATTGGGAGTGAAGTTATATAGGTAGGGGGATTACTAGACACAATGCGGAGTGAGGAATAGATTGCTAGGCAAAAGGCAGAGGGAGGGATATGTGGTTACTATTGATTGGTCAGAAATAGGTTTCAATTCACCTGGCTAAGGTAAGGGCTAGGTGGTCATTACTGATTGGTCAAGGGTAGGTTTCTATTTACTGGGCTAAGGTAAGGGCTAGGGCAAGTTTCAGTCTCCCGAGCCAAGTTATTGTTTCTCGGGCTAAGTTGTCAGTTTCCCAGGCTACATTTGCAGGTTCCCAGGATACGCTGAGTTACAGTAGTGTGAGGGAGGAAGGAGAGGATGGCGGAACCGGAGCCATTCTATATTGAATCTATCATTTCCAGCCTTTTGTTATGTATGATAAGGGGCAGAGGTCTCGGCTCTTCTAGCTGCTTCCTGCTGGAAGGGGGCGTCGATCAGGGAAGAAAAGGCTGGTGGGGTGCTGGGACAGTATTTATATAGAGTTGTTTCTGTTGGCTCCTATGTGCCTCTTTGTGCCAGGTGTAGCATGGATTGGGCAGTTTCTGCACGTATGGCGTGTTGTAGAGTTTGTTGTCCACACCTCTGACCATGGAGTTAATCAGGGTACATTCAATGCAGCAGCACAATATGATTCCTATAATAGTGAACAGAAGAAAAACGAGGAATGTTTCTTTTAAACTAGCAAGGTTGGGAAACCAGGAAGTAAGTGAAGAAAGATTAAGGCCGAAAATCTTCTCTCTATTTAATATTAGCTATTATGTCATGAATTTGTTTGTCTTTGCCTTCAGTCAGCTGCGAGTTGTCTGAGAGGTTAAAACAGCACATTTCCTTAAATTCTTCACATCCATGATTTTGCCTTAGTAGTAGATAATCAATAGCAGCTCTGTTTTCAAGGACAGCTTCTCTGACCTGTCTTAGTTTTTCTCCAATGTCAAAGGAGTTTCACACCCTTACGGGCCATAGAGAGATCCCCAGGCGGTGCTCTGGGCTTCCGATTCTACCAGAGAGTGGCCCTGGCCAAGAATCCTCAGGTCCCAGAGACATCTCCCTCAGGGCCTCTAGAGAAACTCAGAAAGAAAAGATAGGGGCCTCACAGCATGTGTGGCCACCACATGCTGGGAGTTGGGTACCCCGAGAAGGTAGGGTTCCCAAGAAAGCGAGTGGAGAGATGGTGAGAGAGGGAGTTCCCAGGGCCACCTGTGCATCTGCAGCTCTAGGATCTGTCCCCCTCCAGGACAAAAGCATAAATTGGGCAGAGAGGACTTGGTGGGGAATTGAAGCAGAGAGGGAAGTGACCTGAGGTTCCCTGCAGAAGTCAGCAAGATGGGAAAGGAAGCAGAGGGAGAGAAAAATTAAGTCTCCAGAGAGACATCATGCCATACAAACACAGACCTGACAGTTGCTTGGATTTGTCTTGAGCCTGGCAGGTCCTAAGCGACCTGTTCCAAGACCAGGTTATCCTGTCACAGGAGTCTTCAAGTGGCAGATGTCCTAACGGCTTTTAACTGTCTGACCCGTGCCTGCAAAAGAGTAAACACGTGAGATAGTGGGGCATAGAAGAGCAAACAAAGGGGTTTGGGGATCCCCTACAAAGGGGCTTAGATTTGAGAGTCAGAAGAATCTGGAAAGTAGAATAAGATTGGTAGAGGAAGGGATGAGAGCGGAAGGAGAAAAAAGCTTGCACATAAGGAATCTCAGGATCCTTGCCAGTGCAGTGACAATAATTGTCTAAATCCATGAGAATGTTGAAATCAAAGGTCCCATTTTCAGGCCATTGTGACTGGTTGTCAAGCCGATATTGAGGCCAGGCTGTGTAGAGAATATGAGGAGCCCACTGAGCGTAGAAGATGAGTATAATTAGGCAACCAGTGAGGAAAAGAGAGTGAAAGAGCATCCTCGTTACCTTCTAGATTCCTCTAGAGCTCTCAAGAGCGTAGGAGTGATCTCCCTCTCCCAGTTGTCACCAGGAAAGAGGATACTCAAAACGAGGGGACCTCCCAGCCAAGCACCTGGATGTTCATAGAATGAGAGTAGACAGGAGGCCCAAAGTAGAGTAGTGGTTAGCCCATAATACTCACCCCAGAAGTAGTGACATGGGAAGGAGAGGAGTTCAAGATGGCCGAGACTGAAAGACTCTGGGCAACTGGCAAGGTGGGGGAGACTCCGAGGCACCCAGTTTGGCAGGGTCCAGGAAGGGAAGGTTGGGAGGGCCAATGACCCCTTATTGGGGAATCGTCCAAATCCCAGCGCTCCCCTCCCAGGTTTCGGCACCAAAATGATAGAAACAAGCCGAAACACCGGGCCGTAGTGACAAGCTCTATTGGGGAAAAAGCTGCCAGGCTGTCTCACGATGGGAGAGCAGCAGCTCCGGCCGCTGGGAGTGAAGTCATATAGGTAGGGGGGTTGCTAGGCACAATGAGGAGGGAGGAAGAGGTTGTTAGGCAAAAGGCAGAGGGAGGGATATATGGTCACTATTGATTGGTCAGGAATAGGTTTCAATTCACCTGGCTAAGGTAAGGGCTAGGTGGTCATTACTGATTGGTCAGGGGTAGGTTTCTATGTACCGGGCTAAGGTAAGGGCTAGGGCAAGTGTCAGTCTCCCGAGCCAAGTTATTGTTTCTCGGGCTAAGTTGGCAGTTTCCCAGGCTACATTTGTGGTTTCCCAGGCTACGCTGAGTTACAGTAGGGTGAGGGGAGAGGGGAGAGGATGGAGGAGCAAGAGCCATTCTATATTGAATCTATCACATATAACAGACATTTTTATAATTTAAGAAGTAATTTCCCTGAGTAATCTAGTATCAACATGACACTGTATATAATTATTAACATTTTATTGACTTTTTTGTGTACTATTTTACATCCTATAGCTATTTTGTAACTACCAATTTGTAGTTTTTGATTTCTTCACTTTTTTCACCCTGTTGCCTAAGCCTCTTCAATCTATCTCCTTGATATGTCTAGTACCAATACGACACCAGACATAATTATTATAATATTATTGAGTATATTTCTAATGCTATATCCTACATCCCCATGACTACTTTGTGGCAACCAATTTATACTTTTTGATTCCTTCCTATTTATATCATCTCTCTCAACCCCTCTCCCATCTGGCCACCATCAACATGTCCTCTGTATCTATGAATTTGTTTGTTTGGTTTGTTAGTTTATTTTATTCTTTAGATTTCACAAATAAGTGAAATCAGATTGAATCTGTCCTTCTCTGTTTGACATATTTCGCTCAGCACAATGCCTTCCAGGTCCATCCATGCCAACACAGGTAGCAAGAACCTAGTTTTTTCATTGGCCAAACAATATTAAATTGTATATATGTATCACATGGTCTTTATTCATCAAACAATAGATATTTAGGCTACCTTCACATCTTGGCCATTGTAAACAATGATGCAATAAACATATAAAGGCAAACATCCCTCTTATTATAGCCTTTGTTTCAAAGTCTATTTTGTCTGGTATAAGTATTGCTACTCCAAGTTATTTTTTTAATTTCCATTTTCATGAAATATCTTTTTTCATCTTTTTACTTTCAGTCTGTGTATCTTTTGATCTAAAGTGATTATTTTGTAGACAACATATGCATGAGTGTTTTTTGTTTATCCATTCAGCCACATTATCTTTTGACTGGAGCATTTAATTGCATAACCTTAAAGTAATTGTTTACAGAAATATAGTTATTGACATTTTATTTCACTTATTTATTTACTTTTGTGTTAAGTCTCACATTTTTTGTAATACTGGTTTGATGGTGATTAACTCCTTTAGTTTTTTTGTTTGTTTTTGTCTGGGAAGCTCTTTACTTGCTTGTTTGTTTATTTATTTATGTAATTAATTTTAAATAAAAGCTTTGCTTGGTAGAGGAATTTTGGTTATAGTTTCTCACTTTCATCACTCTGACTATTTCGTGCCAATCTTTTTGGCCTGCAAAGTTTCTGTTGAGAAATCTGCTGACAGCTTTATGGGAGCTTTTTTGTAGATAACTAATTGCCTTTTTCTTGCTGCTTTTAAGATTGTGTCTTTATTTTTAACCTTGGCATTTTAATTATGATGTATCTCTATGTGGGTCTCTTTTGGTTCATCTGTTGGGGTCTCTTTCTTTTTCCTGAGCTTTTATATCTCTTTCATCAGGTTCAAAAAGTTTTCCATCATTATTTTTAAAAACAGGTTTTCAATTTTCTTCTCTCTCTATTTTTGTGGTACCCCTATGGTGTGAACGTGGGTACACATGATGTATTCCCAGAAGCCCCTTAACTGTTCTCATTATTTTGAATTTATTTGTTGATGTTCTTATTGGTTGTTTTCTGCTGCCTTTTGCCCAAATTGTTCATTCAATCCTCTGTTTCTTCTAACCTACAATTATTTCTAATTTAATCTTCATTTTCGTTAATGTGCTTTTTATTTCTGACTGATTCCATTCTTATGTTTTTGGTGTTCATTTTTATGTTTTCCATCTTTTTTGCTGGAATTTTAACTTAGATAAGAGAGAATACTTATAACCAGTGTTTTGAACTCTGCATTTGATAAAATTATTTGTCTCCATTTTGTATAGTTTTTTTCCTGGAGACTTGTTCTGTTTTACTTATTTGGGAGATGTTTGTCTTCTAATTTTGGCTATCTCCCATGTTTTTCTTTTTGTGTTAGGTAGGGCTGCTATGTGTTCCTGTCTTTGTAGAGTAACTTTATATAGTAGGTGTTCTGTGGGGGCACAGTGGCCCCTTGTTCCTGGTCACCTTCCCTAAGTGTTCAAGGTGTGTTACTTGTGTGTGTTCTGTTTGCACTTCTGCTGTAGTTAAACCTTAGTTGCTATTTACATGTCAATGTGATAGATTGACCTCAGGTTGATTGATTGTTAGGACTGATTGTGACTACAGTGAAGAAGCTGTTGTGTAGGGGCTGATCCTATGAAGCAGGATTGACTTTAGTAGAGCTCTGGTGCCTGCACAGTCAGCCCTCTGGTTGTGTCATTTTGAAGGCAGCAAGGTCTGTCCAAAGCTGGCCACTGGATGTGCCAACTTCAGGGTCTCCTATAAGGGTCCTACTATAGATCAAGTTTAGCCACGTCCTGTGCCCTGCCCCTGGTCACCTGTAATGAGCCAGAAAGCAATCTCTAGATGACCACCATCTGCAAAGGGCTTAGAGGTACTTGCAGAGGCCAAGACGTGAATTAAGGTCAGCTGCTGTCATTGCCAGTCTTGAGGCTATTCAGCAAGAGATACAAGACACACTGAAGACAGATGCTATTATTTTGGGTTTTGTGCACCTTTGAGAAATTATAGAAAAGTTCACAGCATAAGCCAAGATACATTTATTTGTTTGTTTTGTTTTTTTATGGAAAGTCACTGAAAGCAGCTTGGTTGGGTATACAAGTTCAGTAGTGCAGAGTTTCTCTCAAAGACTCACCAGAGCAGGCAAACTGTGTCAGCTAGTTTGATGAAGACTCAGATATGGTGGCTGCCTCAGTTTGCATGCTGGGAGTGGAGAGGGCTCAACAAATATAATGATGGATTCTGCCAGCACTTCTGTCTGAGAAAAAGCTGCCTCTCCAGTCTTTGTCCTGAAGCCAGATAAGTCATTTTCTCCATGTGTGTCGCAGGTGGTTTTGAGCTGCTGCTCTAGTGCTGACACTAGGAATGCCTGGCTTTTTCAGCAAGTTTGTTCATGTGCAGGCCTTTAATTGTAGTACTTGTGAGTCTAACTTCCCTCCATCTCATTCAGCCACAATAGTTGCTGGTTTTTGCAGCCACAAATTATGGAAAATTTGTTCCTTGTCCCTCCCTGAAACCCAAGGCTGGGAGCCTGGTTTGGAATTCCTTATTCTTCCAAAGGGCATCTTGATGGCCAGGGTACCTTAATGGTGAAATATACCACCTGATTTTTAATGGTCACATGCAGATGTGGAAACAGCCTGCCTGTATTTCTCCTCTACCTATAACTTGCAAGATGGCTTCTCTAGGTTCTTAATTGTAGGGCTTTAGTTCAGCTAGACTTAAGGCAATTTTCAATTAGAACTGTTCTGTAGTTTAGTTGCACTTTTGATGTTGTCATGAGATGGGGGAGGGACAGCATTTACCTTCTCTGGCACCTTGACTAAATAATCTCTAATAAAATTTTTAAATGTAATAAAAACTAGTCACTTGCTCATTAGTGACCAGTAACTTATCACACACAACGTAGTGTAGGTTGAAGTGTTTGTATTTGTTTACATATAAATTAGTGTAAAATTTTTGTTCTAGTAGGATTTTGAACCAGTGTCACTGTTTTAAGCCTTTTTTTTTTTACCTTGTGTTAAATGAAAACATCATGTCTGATATTGTTTTTCTCTTCTCTATTTCTGTTGGAAGAAAAAGACTACCTTTTATAAAATATGATTGCCCCTTCTTCAGCTTTACTATTTTATGAAATTACATCACTTTATCAAGTACAATGGTTCAATAATAGCCTTCCTTAAGTAGATACATGAAGGTCAATTTGAGACTTCTTTTTTCACAGGAACCAAAAAGAGGTATGAAATGCCATTATAGTCTCAATTCCAATTGTCTCTAACTAAATGGAAAGTGTTTTTATAAATAAATATAAGTTTATAACACATGGTTTAGCACAAAAAGGAAGAAATTTATAAGAAATTTGAAAACAACTATGTCAATATTATCAACTTAGTATTAAAAGAACCATATAAATTCATAACAACTAGATATATTATTTCTGAACTCTTATTTTTAATAAAGAGAGAATATTTTAATCATATGTGATGCAGTTTTTTCTTTCAATAGGTGTTTACCCCAACATCTGTTTTTATACAATTGTGAACTGAAGTAAATTACAGATATGACTATAAGCAGCATGTTTATATTTCTATGTATTTCCTAAGCTCTGTAAATGTACCACTATTGCTTTTAAATCTATCAGAATGCCAAGAGTCTTCAGCTCTATCAACTGAAATACAATTTTTGTGAAATAATCTTTATAATTCCCCAGATAGTAGGATAAAGAAGCATTTTTCACATGATTATAATTTTTATATCCTCTGATGTTTTTCTTTAAAACCAAAATTTTCTCTATTCATTCAAAATTTTATTGCCAGTGAAGTGCTTAATAATATAAAAATCTCTCCTGACAGTACATTATATTCAACTACTTTCAATCTCATTTTAACTTATAGGTTAGGCTAAGCTTTCAGTAAAAATATGACTTGTTAGGTAGCCATGTATTCCCATTGAACTCAATTTCAAAATGGGCTGACTACTTTTATCAAATCTATGAAGACACTAGCAGACAAAGTCTATTTTTTTTATATTCTCTCATGTGTCTAGAAGTCTATTTGTCTCACATAATAAATTATTTTAGTAAAACTAACTCTGTCTCTGAAATGTCCATAACATTGTAACTCCATAGTAAAAATATGTGATGTGGAATAAAAAATATGCTTAAATTAAAAAAGAAATTATTACAGCAAAAGACACATTGCCATTAATCAGCCTCAAAATTATTTTCCTTGTTTTGAATGCACTTAGCCCATCGTTCTTGCCACTTTCTGAAGCAGTTCTGGAAGTCCTCTTTCATGAGTGTCTTTAGTTGCATTTTTGTAGCCACCTTGATTTCCTGAATTGATTAAAAATGTTTACCTTTTATGGTCATTTTGACTTTACAGAAGAGCCAGAAGTCATATGGTGCCAAATCTGGTAAATTAGGTGGATGAGGACACACCAGAATGTTTTTATTTGACAGATATTGCCATACCAGAAGTAATGTGTGACCTGAATGGATTCGGGACATTGAGGCAACCATGACAAAACTAGTAAAAGTACTCATGAAAGAGTACTTTCAGAACTGCTTTAGAAACTGGCAAGAATGATGGAATTAGTGTGTTTGTGGTGATAGGGAGTATTTTGAGAAGGATTAATGACAATGTGTCTTTTACTATGATAATTTTTTTATTTAAACATTCACTGTTTTAATTGATCACACCTCACACGTAACTTGGGAAGTGGAAACAGTAAAATGATCAGCCATATTATCAACAATGCAGAATAATACCACTTTTCCAATATAACATGGTGTTTTTTGTTCAGAATCCACCAATGATTTCCTACATTATTCAAGTTAAGTATGTAAAGAGATTCTCCATGTTTAGCTACTTATTACTTCTTCAAGCTCATCTCACCTTTTACTTATCTGCACTTCGCTCATTTAATTCCAGCCACATAGGCACCTATATTCTTTCACTACACCAGGTGTGCTCTGCCTAGAGTTTTCACACTTGCTGTGTTCTTTGCCTAGAATGCTTATCTCAGTCACAAGGCTAAGGCCATTGCTGGGACCATTACCTCTTTCAAGTCTTATCTCAAAGGTTACCTTCTCAGTGAGACCTTTCCTGTATACTATTCTACCTAAAATTGTAACATCTTTCTTACCATGTTATTTAGTCCTTTGCTGCTCTAGGTTTTTCTTATTATCTAACATCATGTGTGTGTGTGTGTGTGTGTGTGTGTATGATGCATTTTCTTACTAATATTTATTATTCTCTCCTCCACTTTTTTCTCCTTATTTTTATTTTCCTAAAACTATGTCCCAGTCTGTTAATTATTCTTGGTTTACATCCCAGTATTGCTAAGGTTCTCAGCACCCCTAGATGCTCTTTTTCATACTGGTTATATTTTAGTTTCTTGTATTTTTCTGTTGTAGTATGAGAGAGCAAGGCTTTATTTATTTTCTGAATTTAGTCTTTCCACTATTCCTTTCAGATGGATGCTAAATGGGGTCTACTTCTCTGCTGTTGACTGTGGCTTTATCTTAAAATAGTGCCTCTTACAACCTTACATATGACTCAAATTTCATACATGTGGATTCTCACTTCATCATAAATGTGTTCTTACATTAGGTGAGGAGGATGTCATGTAACTTACTAATATGCTGAAATAGAGTGGGGTAAATGTAGCATTTTTCTAAAAGTTGTTGTGAGTGATCTTGAAATTGGCTGCTGTTAGTGAAGACAAGTGCCAATACAGAGCAGACAGTTAAGATATCAGGCTTATATATTCTCAGGATACACTAGTAATTTATCACAATGACCTCCTAGAGTAATATGAAAACTAGTATAATTGTTTTTTTGTTATTGTAATATATTTTATTCTACAGAAGTAATATTTCTTTAATCATTCACACTAATATTTTCTGAAATATAAAGCATATTAAGATTTGAATTTGGTTTTAAAATGGATTCAGTCCCTTCATTAATCTGTATAACACAGCAACAGCTTTGTTTCAAAATACACTAAAAAACTGTACTGTGGGAAAAAGACATCTTTTTTTAAGATGTGCATGATATTTTTAAAAGTGGTATGTTTCTCTATTCATTATTTAGATTTTGACAAAATTTAAATACATTAATCACAGATATAAACTACTTGAGACCAAAATATAATTTATATGTAATTAAAACTATGTTGCTTGCATGTATGAAATAATTTTTGACAAGGGTGCTGAGAATAGTTAATGAGAAAAGAACTCTTCAAATAATGGTTTTGGAAAAACTGGATATCCCCATGCAGATTTATAAAATTGGACCCTTACCTTATATCATATACAAAAATTAATTAAAATGGATCAAAATCTAAACATAACAGCTACAACTATAAAACTCCTTGGAGAACACATAAGAAAATGGTTTGATGATACTTTATTTGGCACTAAGTTTTCGATATTGCAGCAAAAACAAAAGAGATAGATAGGACTACATTAAATTAAAAAAATTTTGTGCATCCAAAAACAGTTAACAAAGGCAACCCACAGAAGGGAGAAAATATTTATAAATCATATATTTGATAATGATATAAATTATATAACTTGATAAGGGATTAATATCCAGAGTATATAAAGAACTTTTAAAAGTGGACAATAAAAACCACTCAATTAACAAATGGTCAAAGGGCTTTAATAGACATTTCTTTAAACAAGATACACAAATGGCGAATAAGCACATGAAAAGATGCTCCATATAACTAATAGTTTGGGAAATATAGGCCAAAATCACAACAGATACTACCTCACACCCATTAGAATGACTACTTAAGAACAATAAAACAATAGCAGAAAATAACAGATGTTGACATATTGTGTAGAAATTTGAAACCTTGTATAATATTGGTGAATATATATAATGGTGTAACCACAGTCGTAAACAGTATAGCCATTTCTCAAAATACTAAAAATAGAAATATCATATAATTCAGCAATTTCACTTTTGTATATATACTGAAAACAAATGAAAACATGGTCTCAAAAAAGATATTTGTGCACCCATATTTAGAGCTGTAATATTTACCAGGGCCAAAATGTGGTGGCAATGCAAATTTCTATCAATGGATGAATGGATAAATAAGTATAGTATATTTGCACAGTGGAATCTTATTCAGCCTTAAGAAGAAAGAAACTTCTGACATATGTTACATGAGTAAACTTAAGAATATTATGTTAAATTTAATAAGCTAGTCAAAAAATAAAAAACAAAAAGCTAATACTATGTAGTTTCACTTATATAAGGTATCTAGAGCGGCCAAATTCACAAGCACAGAAAGAAGAAAGTTAGTGGCCAGAGCTGGAGGAAAGGAGAATATGAAGTTGCTGAATGAATGTAGTTTTAATTTTGTAAGTTGAAAAATGTTCTGAAAACTAGTTGCCAACAATTTCAAATCACTTAACATCGCTAAACTATAAGCTTAAAAATGGTTAAAAAGGTCAATTCTTTGTCTGTTTTACCACAATTAAAATATAATAAAATAAAAAGTATTTCACTGAGTTATATACTTGAGATTAGAGCTCTGGCAAACTCACAACTTCTTTTTTTTTTTAAGGGAAACATCAAATTAGCTAATGTGAGAGAAATCTTTACCCTGATTATCTAGAAATTCCAGGAACCCTAAGTTGAATAAATAACAGTTGTAAAAAAATCAGATACTAGTGTTTACAAATGGAATACATTTTGCATTCCCTAAAGTTCTCATTTATATATAAAGGTAATTCTTAGTATATTTTAATGTAATTAGATGTACATATAATCTAAAAAGGTTAAGCAAGAAAAATATATAAACAATATGTGAAAGATAAACTAGTAAGTGTTCTGTGTTTTGTTTACTGTGGGAAAGTGATAAAATATTAACACTAAGAACAAAATAATTAATTCAGCATTATTTAGTAACATTTTGATAATTAATTTAAAAATAATGTTTCTCCATCAGTGGTTCTATTTAAACATTATGTTTTATTCTGATTTTTACCCTTCCTTCTTTCTTTGACTGAGATTTTATGTAATGTAAAGAAAAGTTTTTAAGAGTAAATGTTTTTATTGCCTTTTTAAAATAAGATTTTTTCTTAAGTTTAATGGTACTATTAAATTTGGTGCCTGGATATACATAAATGTATTTTCAAAAGATTTGTCTCTTATTTAGTTAAATGTGACATCTCATTATAGTCTAATCACTCTTGAGAATATCAACAATTTTTTAAATGTTTTTTTCTCAAATTCAGATGTTATTTCTGACACCTCCTGACCTTCTGTAATTCAAGCTATTAGAGAAACATTGAAGGTACATGCCCCACTCTCCTCAGCCAAATATAGGATGAGACTTACTAACAATCCATGTGAAAAGTCTGTAATTAATTATACTCATCCAGGAAATGTAAGGCAGCTTAGAACAAAAGAGAAAATCTTATGGAGATAATAGTATTCCTGAAGCCATTTTAGTATATATTTATTTCTTAAAATGTGGACATGCTCCTACTCAGAGCCTGTTCACTTGTTTCTTGTTTTTGATTGATTGTTTTTTACATTCCTATAGTTATCCTATACACACATTCTCATCATTAATTGTCATATATCACATGATATCTCTTCTGTGGGTCTGTTCATCTTTGATGATGAATAATTCTGTTAAAATAATTTATTTCATTTTTCTCCTAGCACTTATTACAACTGAAGTTATTATATATTTTAATTTTTTCTTCCCCCCTTCTCTGAATAGAATGAAGTTTCATGAAAACAAGGCCTTCTCTTTCCTTTCAAATGGTATATTTCTCATGCTAATTTTACTCCTTGGCACTGATGAAATAATGTGCTCTGCATGTGTGTATAAAATTTATAAATTACTACAAGACAATTAGATAGCACATGCCACAGTTATAATTATTCTAAATTATTCTAATGTATTCTAAATTATTTTAAATTCTACTTGAACTACTTAATTATACTAGCAAGCGTCCAGTAATTGTCATTGTCATGATATCTTTATTTACACATTGTAAAATGTCAGAACCAGAGGCTTGTTAACTTCCCAGAAAATGGCAAAGGGTCTGTTTTTAAAATTGCAGTACCATTAGTGTGGTTACCTTTTGCCATGACCTTGATGATCCATTTAAACGTGATCACGTTCACACTGTCGCTACTGCTGCTGTGCAAAGCTCAGACACAGGGAAACTCATTAAAACTGTACAACCTAGCACAAAGTGTGCCACATTCCTCTCTGAGATGTCACTCCCCACTCTGGCCCCCTGGACTCGCATTTACTCTCAATCTTTCCCTCCTTTAGCTCATCAACATTTCTTCTCTATTTTCAAAGATTCAAACTTATACATTTAAATGGTCTTCTAATTCTCTAAACATAAATCTTTGTTTTTTAACCCCACTTGGAAAGCCAGTGAGCTCTTCTAAAGTGCCTCGATGTTCTAAACAACAAAACCAGTCTATTTAAAAGCAGGCCTATTTTATACATTTTCTCATCTAGAGCTGAAAACAAAATTTTAAAAAGCAACAATAAGAAAACAGATAAAACATATTTACCTTGCCCTAAAAGTACTGATAAAGTCTTAACTAATCACTTCTATGAATTACGTTATTTTTTGTTTTGTTTTGTGTCATTTTTGTCTCACATATAATTAATAAGAAACTAAATGAGATGTTTTGATGACACCAGTTAATTTTAAAAATTTGCTCTTTGACAATTTCTTAAAATATTCCTTTTTTGGATAAATGTTTAACTTTGAAGTTAATAGTTCTATTTGAAGTAGTTGCTAATCAATAATAAAGCAAAGACACATTGTATCTAAATGACATCAAGTTTTACCTTAAGTGCTTTACTCGAGAATAAAAGATGACATTTTCCCTAAAAACAGAAATGATTACTATTTAGACAGAGTAGAAGATTTAACAGATAAAAAAATGTTGTTTGTAGTTTCTTTTTATTTATTTTTATCCCTTAACAAGAGTGTCCAATCTTTTGGCTTCCCTGAGTCACATGCGAAGAAGCATTGTCTGGGGCCACACATAAAATACACTAACACTAATGATAGCTAATGACATTTAAAAAATCACAAAATATCTCATAATGTTTTAAGAATGTTTACAAATTTGTGTTGGGCCACATTCAAAGCTATTCTGGGCCAAATATGACCATTGCGAGAGTTTTGGAAAAGCTTGCTTAAAGTAAGATTACAATCTCACATGCATGAGTAGAAAAGAAATCATGGATAATTTAGCCATAGAATTTTAAAGATGTCATGCTGTCTAGATAACAAAATTTTTGCATTTCTTATGCAACTAAAAATAATCTGAGGCCTCCAACTAATGAAGCTAATTAATAAAAGATGCAAATCAAAATTTTAGATACCCCAACAACTTAGTCCTGCATTTTTTTCATCTGATGTAGATAAAATATAGTAGTCAAAGATATAGCTCCCTAATTTAACAGCTAAACAATAACAGGTTGAAATATTTATTTTAAAAGCTTAAAGTTCTAAAACAGAATCAAAATATTAGAAGATTTTGGAAAATAAGATAAATGTTTGGTAAGACAACATAGAATTAGATTGAATGAAAACTAATCTTCCAGAAAGAGTATAATAAAGATAGAGAAGCTTACTTTTTAAAACTGTATTGATTCTATACATTTTATTCTCCTTTTGTTAAGAATATGTGATATTTTGCTTGATGTGTTTATTATTTCATGACTTTTAACAAATATATAATGTGATGTAGTCTATATAGACAGACAGTGTCCAAAATATGGATACACATTTTAAGACAGAAAACAGCTGTATTAAAATTGTAAATATATATATATATATATATATATATATATATATATATATGAGTCATATTTGACTTGTGTAATTATAAGAGTTGCTCAAATTGGTAACCATCATCATTCAGACTCTTCTGATTGTGGCAAACTGCTGCTTGAGTAATGTCGACCAAAGTAGCCACTTGTATCACTGCACATACTTTTTAAAATTTTTCTCCAAGTACCACCACTGAAGCCAGTTTGCTATGGTACACAACATCATTTAAGAGTCAAGGGATGTTAAGTCAGGAGAATGTGGAGGAAACTCAACAGCACCTCTTCATTTTATCCATTGTCCTGACAAATCATCTTGTGCTCC
Source organism: Lyroderma lyra (assembly GCA_004026885.1). Lineage (NCBI taxonomy): Eukaryota > Metazoa > Chordata > Mammalia > Chiroptera > Megadermatidae > Lyroderma > Lyroderma lyra. The sequence continues at coordinate 21,149 of PVJL010015989.1, forward strand.
ATCAACAAAAATCATGCTTCTATTATTTTCTTTGTGCTGCCTGTCTCATGGTGATGCTAGCATTCATTTTATTAATACCATCTTTTGAATGAATGTCAAACTACACATTGCTACCATAATTCAATTTAACTTTGAAAGGTAATATATAGATAACATCTTTTAAAATGTGTATTCATTTTATTGGTACCCCTGGTATAACTATGGATCTAGAATCAATACACAAATCTGTTCTACATATATTCTCAAAGTTAATGAGTGAGAATTTTGATATGAAAATCCATAACAAGATATAATTTTAAAAGGTAAATGAAAAGAAGAGAAAAGTATATTTTAAAAGTTTTTTCAAAAGATAATAGACAGAATCTTCTAAGTCAATATGGAAGTGGAGAAATGGGTTGGAAGAAATACTTCCTATATCTTTACATGACAAATAATAAGAAAAGTACTATATTATTTCAATTTATTCTTAATGAAAAACCATCATATATATTAATATTATACATTTTAAGTGAAAAAAAATATATAAAAGATTTATGTAAATTGCAGATTTACAAATCTAATCACACAAAAATAAGAAGTAATATTTATCTACGGATCCCACTTTAATACATAATCTTAAGTAAAACTCTGTATAACTACAAGTTCAAAATTTATAACTTCTGGAGGGAAGACAAAATGGCGACTGGAGAGGAGGTCCCTAAAGCCTCTCCCAGAAAACACAATTGAACAGCCGTCCAGGAGCCAAGAAAGAGGACCCTGAGTGACAAAATGGCTGTCGAGAAATGCACAAATCGCAAGTAAAAACCTGAAGGTTGGTGAGAAGGGGTCGAGTTGGAGAGAGGGAAGGGAGCAGAGACTGCAACAGGATCTGAGCGGCACAGTTCAGGGGAAGGGAAAGGCCATGCATGGGAGCCGGACTTTGAAACTTTAGAGCAGTAGAAAGGCTGAGCGAGGACTCTGAACTGCAAAGATGACACCCCAGCTCTAAGCCCCCTGGAGACCTACACAGGGCTGCAGTTCCTGTTCCCAGCACGCTGCAAAGGTGACCCTGGTGTCTCAGGCCTGGCCCACAGCTTTGGACTTATGGAGCGTGCACTTCCTCATGCACCCCAGGGTTCTGAAAGCAGTGTCTATGGGCTCTGAAAGCAGAGCCCATAGACAGCCAGGTGCTGAATCAGGGCTAGGAAGAAAGACTGATTTGATAGCATT
>PVJL010015990.1:0-22360 GCA_004026885.1 Lyroderma lyra
ACAAAATGGATGGACCTGGAGATCATCATGCTAAGTGAAATAAGCCAGACAGAAAAAACAAAGAACTGCATGATTTCACTCATATGCGGAATATAAAACTGAAAGCAACAAAGAAACAAACACTCATGGACACAGTCACTCGTCTAGTGGTTACCTGAGGGTCAGTGGGGAGGGGTGGGAGAGGAGGGAGGGGAGTGACGGAAAGAGAACTCACACGGGGTGGTGAGCACATAATGCAACACATGGATGATGCACTGCAGAATTGGACACCTGGAACCCATGTCATTTTTACTAATCACTGTCACCCCAATAACCCTAACAATAAAAAGAAAAAGGAAAGAAACGTGTGCCTTAATCAGGAACAGGGGAGAGGCACACTATAGAAATGAGCTCTTCTCGATTAAAATGAACGTGATAAGGAGCTAAAGGTTGGGGAAGGGAATGTAGGATCCAAAAACCGGTCGGCGATGCAAGGACCCAGACACTTTCTTCATGGAGTTACCGTTCGATTCCCAAATTGTTACTAGTTCCCTGAGGTGGGAAGCCACAGTTGGCTACTTGCTTCTCTGGCTCTGTCCTTAAGGTAACGTCATTATTTGATTTTTCTCAGGCATCTGTCAGAATGCTGACTGTTGTTACTCTGGAGGTCCCTTTGTGTGTGTCCCATAACCAAGAGATTGGGGGAAGCTCAGCCACTGGAAAGCCAAGGGCAAACTCATGCCTGGAACCCAAGCCACCTGAGTTTTTCTTCCACAACAAGACCCCAATGAACATCCTTTCTCGCTTTGCTTTTATCCTTGGTGGAGTTTAGATACTAGAACAATCCTTCCTGTCTGAAATTTGCAGACTGCCACTCAGAATTTCAAAAAATACACCTTCCCCGAGTGGTTGTTTCTGCAAAACGTGGTGGTCCCTTAGGTCTAGACCCCAAACACACAGTCATGCTTCTTGCAAATGATAGCAAATTGCTTCCAGATACAATTTCTTTTTATTCTTTCTATGGATATTGCAAAAAAAAAAAAAAAAGCAAATCAAAGAGGAAAACAGGTTAATTTTATGCCAATCACAGAACTCACTGACAGGTGTTGCCATATGTTGTGACAAGATCTCTTGGTTGCGGGTCATCGCTCTGAAAGGAACTAGCACGTGGCTTGCAGGGCTGTGACATGCTGCCATGCCCTCTGAGATCTCAGGCAGAGATCTCCTGACAAAAATGAAATTAATTTGTGGCATCACAAACGTGCTTTCCAAACGTGACAGCTCCCAGATCTGTTGCCACTTAGCGCAGTGGGGACTATGGGAGGAACTGTGGCTCTCATAAATTATCTCAGTGGTACGTCCTGTGGGCCATGAGGAAAACCATCCCCGGAGAGACTGTCTAGAAAAATCAAAACTATAGAAGTTAGTGATCTGACACACAGGAAGCTAAGCGAAATAATTCTGCTTTGGATAATCCTGTCATTTTAATTTGCTTCTTGGACGAATTTCCACAAAGATGAATGAAGCATTCAGTATTATAATTCTGAAGAGTGCTTTCTTTCTCCCTTGAATTAGAACAAGAGTTTCAGTCATGAGTCGAGGAAGTCCTAGAGCAATTGTGCTTCCTCTGAACACATGCACGCGTACACATGCACACACACTCACGTGTGCACACACACACTCAAACACACACCATATCTCCACCACCAGAAATAAACACAGATGCCCACACTGTGCCTAAAGTTTATAATTATGTCACATGCACAAATGGAAAATCTGTAAACTAAAAATCCTATTACAGAAAAGAAAGATGTTAAAAGAGCAAAAACAAAATGTTTGCGTCATAAAATAAATGAGGTGTCACAGGCTTGCTTTCCTGACTTCTGAGTTAATTCTGTTCCCTGTGTGAATTCCAGAGGTCAAGTCAAAGACAACGGGAGGCAAGGAGCAGACAGGAAGGTGAAGGATGGGCACTCTCAGTGCTCAGGGATCAAGTCGTGTAGAAGGGTATTCATTTTCTCCGAATTCCTAAAATAACACGTGGGAGTTCTGAATGCCTCTTTTTATACATAATTTTCACAGTAGTACAAGGTGAGAGAAATATATTTTAAAAATACAGTGATTATAGTTTGAAATGCAAGAATTTTTTGCTCCTAAGAAGGATAAATGTACCACGTGAACACAAATGTGGCAGAGGATGAGAAGTTGCATGAGAGTCAATGCTACTTCTGCCAACAGACAAATCAAGTGTGCTAATGCTATGTGTGTATAGAATGCAGACCCATGTTTCACAATCCAGGCACTAGTTAATTGACTCCTGGTTCTTTATTTTGCTTTTTTAAAGTATAAATTTTCTCCAGAATGTCTTTATGATCCTAGCTGGTGATTATTTCCATTTAATTCTAGGACTGGGAATACCTTAATTATCAAATAATAGCCTTCAATTTTCAAGCATATATTCAACATATGTTTTTAAGATCCATAAGCCTTCGGTGTATATTAGAAATGATTTTGTGGAGCGTTTATGTGTTACAACAATACATAACGTGTACTCTGTGCTAGGCACTGAGCTAAGAGCAAGTAACTCATTTAATCTCCATTATAGCCACCCTGTGAAGTATGTACCATTGTCATCACCAACTCTGAGATTGGAGAACATGGGTGCAGAGAACATAAGCAAGTCCTTTAACTGAGTCTACAGCTAATAGGTGGAGTACCTGGAAGTGAGCCAGAGTCCACGCTCTTCACCTCGTGCATGTCCTTTCTAGATCAGGCTTGCTCTTGCTGTTGCCTCTTGTTTAAACCTCATGGGCAAAGCCAGTTACAGCAACAGAGCCAACGTGAGAGAACACCAACTCCCTTCGTAGCAGGCTATGCCCCGCTCCATCCCAAACGCTCACACACCTCCACCCTCACCAGTCAGGAGACTTTCAACCCATTTTGCAGAGTGCCTATCGTGTACACGCACCATATAAATCATACACATTAACCAGAGGGGTGGCTTAAACAGACATAATGTTCACCTTAGCAAGTGCCAACCGGTGGGGAAAATATGAAAGACAACACGGCAATGAATATGCGATGATTTCTTCTTAAACACATTCTAAAAGAAGGGTTTAAGTAGGTGCTTTCGGTGCTGGCGCCTGGCCCACAAGTCTTCCACTCTAACCCCTCTGATTCTAGTTTTTAGGACATAAGTTACTTTCTTAAACTTCCAAATTCTCAGTCCTCAGATCTAATTGAAAGGGAATAATAGCATTTTAAGGAGTAAGTGAGATAAAATATTAATTGATTAGAACATTGCTTGGAACACATATATTCAATTAATAGTATCTTTATATCACTGCTAATCATGTTCCGTTTCTCCACAAGCTTCCTTTTATGTAAGTTTATCTTTACACAGCTGTTCCTTTCAGATGAAGAGCCTTCCTTTTGAACAGTACTAATGGCCTTTTGTCATTGCAACAAATAACTATTTCTCATTAGAGAGCACTGGCAAGTTTATTAAATTCCCATTCAACATTCTTTTGAATACACAGAAAATTAGACTAATGGAAAACAGGCAGGCACCTGTCCCTGTGTGTCCCCTGGTCCCCATCCATGGCATCGCACGAACCATCTGCTAGCTCTCTCTGCAGCAAAGCACTAAATGTCACTACAGTCAACAAAACTGTGATTCTCTGTAGCCTCTAAAGCAATGCCTAGGACACTTTTTATTCTTCCTACAGAGGTGAGGCAAACCCAAGCCCATTTCTGCCATTGATACACATCAGCAGAAATGAGGAAATGAGATGATGGAACTTAAAAAGCATCTACGTGTAACCAGAGGTTAAAAAGCACCACATGTCGGGGTATTTGCTTCTGCCCTACAAATGCTTGATTTTTCTCCACCTGACCATGAGAATCTGACCATGAACAGGAAGCTTAAATAACAGAGTAGATTAATACAGCAAATTACACTCACTCAGAGGACGTTAGTGTGGACCTTGACAACGAGTTACATGGCCTGAGGGCCTGGCCCAGCCTCATGCTCAACCCTGACCCACTCCTACCCTAATGGGGCAGCATCCTCATTAGCAAATGGGTACAATGATCCCAACCCACGGGTGACATGTGCTTGTACAGGAAAACATGCTTTAAATAACCACACTGACATCACGGTCAAGCACAAGAGCGATGGGAATGTTAAGGCACTAAATGGGTTCAAGCCTGGTGAAATCATTCACATGTACGTTATTGAGAAATACCAAAATGTATTGACCAGGTTTTGTTGCAAGCCTGCTACACCGCAGAAAATATCTCCATATGACCTCCCGGTCAGCACGTCACCGAACAGCGCTTTGTCACAACGTGAGTTTTAATAGCCAGAGATGTGACTGCCGAATAGAAATGTCGCCAAGGCATGATCTCCTCCTAACTGAAGGATGACTTTTCCCTCCCATGAGGGCGTCGGGTGCCACACGTGTTAGATGGAAGGAGGATGCTCCCAGAGGCACGTGGCTCCCACCCACATTCGTCACCGGTCCCTGTGCCCCGCGTCCTGCAGCCCTCTCATGCTGGCAGTCACATGACCATAGCGCCCGTGTCCTCACGCCCACGGCTCAGCATGAAGATGCAGACCCCGCGGCTGTGCATCTCTGATGTCTCATTAATGCTCTGAAGTGAAAACATTCGGGCAATTTCGCTCCACACTCACACACGAAGACTTCCGACTCACAGGTTTCCCTCATTTCATCTCATGAGAACATCCCAGGTTGTGTGCAGAGCACGTGAGCTCCTGTCATGTCCCTGTCACTCTCTGCCTAGGCCTGGGCATGGGGTCTACATGCGGGGGTCCCTGCAGGATCCTCACTGCACTCCAGGTGACTGTGGTTGTTCACAAGGACCTCCGTCTCAGCCAGGACACGAGCCTCAGTGACCGTCCCTCTGTGCGGTCGTGGCCCTCAGCCCGTTTGCCGCACTCTTCGTTCCCATCACTCTTGCACGTCTTGTCATTCCGTCAGCCTCACATTGCTTTTATTACTAAGACTCATCTCTCCTCCCCCATTTCTTACTAGAACCAGGGCTGGAAGTGGGGAGTATGAGGAGAGGAATGTGGCTTCTTCTTTTACCTGCCCCCCTGCCCGTCTCTACCATTTCGGGCTCACCGCTGTTCTTCAAGCTGCATTTCCTGTTCGATGGGCTCCTGCACAGGTCTCAGGAGGTCCCACCCCCAGCCCAGCATCTGCAGTCACTGCAGCTCCAAAGCCACTTGCTGCTGCTGCTGTCGCCACCCACAGCAACCCCCCCTGCTCAGGAGCCCAATGAGGGCTTGTTTGGTTCTAGGGGACATTCGCGCACCCCACCCCCACCCCAGGCCCACAGGTGAGCCGTTCCAGTCTCCTTCTGCTCACATGGCACAGGGACAGAGCAGCACTGTCGCCCCCATGCGTCCTCCTCCTCCGAGGTGACTAAATCACGCCAATCAGAGTTTGCATTTGAGCTCAGAACTCAGGGGTTTCTGACTACAGAGTCAGGCGAGGGCCTCAGCTCCTCGCATGTAACACGAGCACGACAAAGCTCCGTTCTGTGATTACGATGACCGGCAAGCATGCCGACGGCGTCGCAGCACCGATGCACGGGACGCGGCGCGGCGTTACTTCAATGTTGCTGCGACTTCACGGCACGCCGGCGGGGCCTGAGCGCTTCCCGTGTGTCGTCTGAGTTCATCGCCTACCGGCCTCTCGGGAACCCGCCCTGCTTGCAGGCCAAGCCATCAAGAGCCAGCATGCGGGCATGTGGCCAGGCCACCACAGCGGGCAGCACGGGCCGGACAGGCTCCTCGGTGCGAACTGCTCACTTAAACGAGGTGCATCATGCAAACAATGGGGACACGGCGTCTGGCCCGTGGTCCTCGTGCCAGGACGAGGCTGCCCCAGTAGGAACACCTGTTACTAGCTAGAACTAGAGGTCATCAGGCGGGTACGATGTCCCCTGCACACGGTGTGGTGTCGTTAGCAGCACAGAGTAACTGCTCCTGAGGCCATGTGTCACTTGGGGCTCCTTTCCTTCCTGAAACAAAGCCTTTCCAAACGGTCAGGACTGTGGACGGGAGGCGGCGGCCGGGGAGGAGTGTGTACACAGAGCGCAGCCATCCGAGCCCCTCGGCGCGCAGGTCCCTCACGCCAACGGGCCCCTGTGGAAAGTCACAGCACTTCTTTGTTTTCCAGTGTGACCACACTGTTCCTTCAATCCCAAAACGACTTCATTAATCAGGTGTCCTCTGTTGGAAGACCAAGAATCACTCACTCTGAGCATCAGACAATAAGCACTGACTTGGAGCTTCCCAAATGCCCCAAATTCTGCACATCTCCAAGACAGAGAGTGAGGGTTTGCCTCTGCAATCTCTGCGCACAGCACACAGTAGGTCCGGTCACACCACGCACACGTGACCCAGGCATTTGCCAGTCTGACCGTGCGGAGGTGCTAGGACGCGAACCACCAGCACAGTCTCACTGCTGTCTCCCCGTACCCCCTCACACGAATTCCCCCCGCCTGCACTGTTTGGTGGAAAAACCACGCAGCCGTGGCAGGACTGAGTTCTCATTGGAGCTCCACAAGTTCATTTCCAGGGTGATCCGCTGGGTGCAGGGATGCTTGCAGCACAGGCAGGGGCTGTGGGGGCACCATCCCTGTGTGGGCTTGTTGTGAAACTGCACAAAGCACTAGCTCACTTGCCCTATTCATGCGGCAATGAGTTTACTGTCACTTGAACAGAGCCCATAAAAAGGCTCTTTCAGCTCATTTAACTGCTAATTGGTTATCCTTCGGGGAAGGTCTGAATGATAGGGCAGAGCCCAGCGCCCAGGAGACACAGAAACTGGAATGCTGTAGGCATTTCCACATATCCGTCCTAAGACAGTGCCTGCACAGCCAGGGACTGCGTCCCTCTCGAGAAAGGCTCATGTGAGGAAAGGTCATTCTTTTCTATCAATATTAGCTCTTTCTGCTGACTCCTTGGCACTGCACAGGCTTATATTTGAAAGGCACATCTCCCATGACTGTAGCAGCTAAGGACAATGCACAAACAAGTGGCATTATCACAGTCACTTCTTCAGCAGCCCGGGAGCCACCCATAGGTGCACGAGTCCCCATGTTCCAGAAGTCATGAAATCTGCAGGTGAGATACACACAAGCAAACTCGTGCATTTATCAAAGTGGAATGTAATTCTCATCTCTGAGAAAACTGCCAGATGAATTAATTCTGCGGATAAATCTCAGCCACACAAAGAAGCAGATGTACAGACATGTGAGTGCTTTGGGGCAGTGACAAATGCGGGAGAAAACAAGGGACCTCTTATAACGTCTTGTGTTGCACGTCCCATTCCTGTCAGTTCCCAGTGACAAATGAACATTTTCCTTCCTGAGCATTATTCAGTCTTAAGAACAAACAAGGAACACGCGGGCTTGCTATGAAATTCAGAGCCGCCGCGGTGTGGCTGCAACCCACTCAGGTAGGTGCTCAGCAAGCCTAGCTCTTGTTTTCATCAAATCCTCCAAATGCCTCTTTTTGCAGCATTGTTGTGTCGGGGGGGAAGGGCTTGATTGGCTCCCTCACAGGCTCAGGGCACCAGAGAGGACAGAGACAGTGGGGCAGCCCACCCATCTCCCAGGGAAAAGACAGGGCAAGACCAGAAGGCTGGCAGCACATACTCGATGCACGTGCCTCTGCAAGCTCAGGTTCCAGGTGCCCAGTGGGTCCCCCAAGCTGACGCTTACCCCAGATGAGCAAAAACCCCGAGCAGCAGGCTTTTTTGCAGATAGCACAATAAAGTATATGCACATGCATGCGCACACATACACACACACACACACACACACACACACACACACGGGCATACACACACCAGCAACCAAACACAGAGATGACATGCTGCCATCTGTGCCTCACTGTGACCAGGAAGTTACTGAATTCTAGGGGTCACTTGAATGAACCCTAATTGTAAATCCACATGGCACAAACCATGACCCCTTAAAATATCTGCAAAGCATTTTATAATTACATGAAATTATAGAAAATCTTCCCCCTTGCCTCTGAATCACAGCAACTAGAGTGCTAGCTTTATCAGTGGATAGGAAAAGATGTTTTTCAGTGGATAAAGACATTTTTTAACCATACACAATTGGCTGAGTCACAACAAGTAGCTCAAAGCATCCTTTTCCCAGAAACAACTGCTGAGAGGATAATTACAGTAGGAAGCCAGGGAGTAGCTTAGGGGTGAAAGAGTCTATGAATAGTATTCTCAAAGAAAAATTAAATTCAAATGTGACTTCACAGGGCAGCAATAGGCCCCAATGAATGGGCAGGACCACAGCAGCTAGGGACCAGCAGGTGACTCCCATAACAGGTGCAGAGGAAGGGTGGGAACAGGCGAGAATACTAGTCTCAGTCCTCTGCCTGGTGGTGACTCGGCATCTCTGCCCGGTGTGGACTCCACCTCTCTGCCAGGTGAGGACTCTGCTTCTCTGCCTGGTGGTGAACCCATGGCTTTGCCCAGGGGCGAGTCTGCATCTCTGCCCAGTGGTGACTCGGGTGTCCCTGCCCGGTGGGAACTCCAGTGTCTCTGCCTGGTGGGGACTCAGCGTGTCTGCCCAGCGGTCAGTCTGGCATCGCTGCCCAGTGGCAGCTACGGCATCTCTACCCAGTGGTGGCTTCAGTGTCTCTGCCCCATGTGGACTCTGGTGTCTCTGCCTGGTGGCAACTCTGGTGGCTCTGCCTGGTGGCTCTGCCCGGTGGCAATGCTGTGTCTCTGCCTGGTGGTGAGTTCGGCGACTCTGCCTGGTGGGGACTCCGCATCCCTGCCCAGTGATGAGGTCCTATGGTGTCTGGTCCCACCACCCACCCAGTTCCCTGCATTCCAGCTACAATGCTCATCTTCAAGACCCCAGAGGATGCCTACCCTTGGGAGTGATAAACATCAACTGATGGATAAAGATACATGTTTATTAAGAAGTTGCCTTATTGTGTCCTATTAGTGGGTCACAGAAACCAAAATCAAGCAAACTTAATCCTGGGGACTTCATTGGCCCAGCTGTTGTGTGCACTCACATTCGTCTTGCTCTCCGGTGGCCCTGTTCTCTGAGACCAGCTCCGTGATTCCAGCCAGAGCTCACTACATCCCCAACATAGGATGTGTGACCAAACATGCTCTGTCTGTCCCACTATGGTGCTAAGGAGGTGCCAATGATGAGTGGCTCCTAATTGGACATGTGCGCGTGCTGGTGTCCCAAGCAATACAAGTAATGTTCATAATGATTACCGAGCTTTCTCCACATACAAAATATCATGCAGTCATGTAACTGTACTTATTGAAAAACAAACTCTGTAAGTACTGTTACCTCCTCTTTACTGATAAAAAGACAAAGGCTCAAAGCACTTGAGTAACTTACAAAAGCACACATTACCAGTAAAAACCAAAGGTCAAGTTCAAACCCACTTCAATCAGATCTCCAAAGCACAAACATACCATGAGGGGATCAGGCCATGCTGATGGCGGCTGCAATATGGTAATTATCCCACTGCTTTAATTAATCCATGCTAATTGGTCTTCCATCCATCATGAAGGCATGATAATTGGGTGTTCACCAATGAAAAACATACCCATACAAAAACCAACAAAATGGGACATATTATAAGAAAAAAAAAGCATGGGAAATCAATATGAAATACCGTTTAATGCTACACTCATTAAGACCAATCAGACAACAACTGACCGGCTTAACCAAATCTAACCCATACCAGGGTCTGCACGTGTCCATGCAGCTGGGTGGGGTCTACATCACATTGGGGAATGTATATCATGTCATATTAATCAGTGAGGCTCTGGGAAATGTGTGCTAGCCTAGAAGTTAAGAGATACAAGATCTAATTCGCATTCAATCAACATGCACTTGAGCTTGAGCGAGTCAACATCTCAGTTTTCTAACCTGTAATTTATGAACAGCAGCATCTGGGCTACCTGTCTGTTATGTTTAATATGTATTCTCTTAGGATGAAGATAAATACAAAAGCACTCAGAGTATTTCTCATGTAAAACATGTGAGGTTTTAAAATAACAAGTAGTATATATATAGATATAGACATAGATATAGAGATATATGGATATATTTATATAAATACAGATGTATGAGAGAGAGTGTGTGTGTGTGTGTGTGTGTGTGTGTGTGTGTTCTTCCTTTTATCTGTGGCACTATAGAAAAGGTAAATGTTTTGCATAATATAATCATGTAAAGCTAATCATGTAGAGCTAAAATAGTAGTTTAGGTAAAGCATAAATAGTAAAGATGATCCAATCAAACCACATATTTACATATTTTAGGTTTCTTTTTACATATTTGCAAATAAGTAATGAAGCACAAAATACTTTTCCCTTCCCTAGATTTAGAAATGTGACACTATTTTATTTTGACCAAAAGAAACTTAGAAGCACACTTGTGTGTTTTATAAGAAAAAAAAAAAGGAGACGCTTTGGTGGTGCCCTTCCTAGACTCTGTGGTGACTGAAAACTTCAGCCTGAGGCCTCATTTTATGATTTGATTTTACAGCCCTCAGATTTCAATTTCAAGCTTAGTTTGATATTTTTACTTGGAAAACTAAATTCACTTTAACCAGGACTGTAAAAATGTGACAGTTACAAAGGGAATGATATGGGAAACTAACCATAATGGGGAATTAAATGTCCCACTGCAACACTTTAAAGGCTTTTTAGCAGAAGAAATACATGTTATAAAATTTAATCTAAGATAACAGAAACTTCTAACACGTGACTTTTGGAATGTAAGTAAAGCTGTTAAAAAGCTGCTTCTCTTAAAGTCTACTTCCTCAAAATAACACTATTCTTAACCTGCCAGTGTGTATAGGCTTCCTACATCTGGATGGAAACATCCTGGTTTAGATTTGGGTAGGAGATCACGGGAACTCAGGACAGGAAGAAATCTTAAAATCATTTAAGATGCTGGTGGTGGTGGTCGTGGTGGTGGTGATGATGATAGTGATGATGTTGGTGTTGGTGATGGTGGTGGTGATGGCGGTAATGGTGGTGGTGGTGATGGTGGTGATAGTAGTGATGATGACGGTGGTGGTGGTGATGGTGGTGTGACGGTGATGGTGGTGGTGGTGATGATGATAGTGATGGTGGTGGTGTTGGTGATGGTGGTGGTGATGGCGGTAATGGTGGTGGTGATGATGGTGGTGATAGTAGTGATGATGATGGTGGTGGTGATGGTGGTGGTGTTGGTCGTGGTGATGATAGTGATGATGGTGGTGATGGTGGTGGTGTGATGATGATGACAGCTAATATTTATTGGGACAATTCTATGAAATTAGTATAATCAGTAGCTTGAGGTTCAGAGAAATTGACTAATTTGTCAAAAATTTTCAACTGAGAAGTTGCCAAACTGGGCCTGAAACTCTTATTTTCAGGTGCTGAAACCCATTCTGTCTCTCAGTTCCCTACCCACTTCACTGTACTCTGCTTTAGCAGGACCTGTTTCCCACCACCACTACTCACAAGAGAAATGAGGACATGTTAATAAAGTCCTCAGACCTAATGGGTCCTCCATACTTGACACTCTCGCCCAGGTTACCCCCTACCTGTGACCAAGCATCAGCCCCTCAGTGAAGGTCTCTCTGACTCCCACAGGTCAAATCCCCATTTGACTGTCTTTTCTAACACTTTGCAGAGCAGCAAGTTCAAATGTTTGCATGACAACCTGGTTAATATGCATCTACCCTAGTAGACACATAGGCTGCATGAAGGTAAAAACTGGGTCTGTCTTTGTTTGCTGCTATATCCTCAGCCGAAAAGCTCATAACAGTTAAACAAAAATAATCACTGAATGAATGTTTTTTTTAATGTTTGATTTCTACAAATGAATGAAGCATCCTGTGTTAGACAATGGGAAAGCTATTTATGAGATTTATTTTTCTTTTGCTGTTATTTCACACATGGCTCAGGTTTAAGATGTTCTCTGTAAAGTATGGATGAGAAGAGACTACAGCATGTAGGGATATTTTACACAGCTAAGGGACTGCTTATAGTCACAAGGTGCATGCACTGCAGCACCAAAATCACACAATGACCGAGGAGAAGTCAACAATTAGCACATTCACCTGGACTAATATCTCTGACACAACCTGAATTCAACAGACAACAGTGCTCCCATGAATATGATTCAGCTGCTGTTTGCTGTTGTGAAGAGAATCTTTACATAGATTTAGAAGGATTACAAATGTGGGGAAGCAACTGCAGGGTCTGTCTGCAAATAAGTGACTGAAGCCAATAGGGCCACCTGCTCACTGCTTGGTGAGCAGAACTCAAATGTAGTGTTTAAAATAGCCTACAGGACCCATTTTCATCTTTCTGATAGGGCATGGGAGCATCTGTTGCATGGGGTACGGAGGCAGCCTTGACGTGTTTCCTTTTCCCCTTTTCTTCCTTTTCCTGAGCGGAGCTGGGGATGCAGCAGTGAGTGGGGGGCACTCATCTTTGATCCCTATGCATGAGGCAGGACTCTTGACCGCAGACTCTCCTAGCTCTGATTGGAGCCTCGGACTTACTTCTGAATTCCCAGCCCATCCCATGCTCTGAGATGCACTGGCCCCACGCCCTCCCCGGGTCAGCTGGGGATGGCAGCGGTGCATGTCACTGCTGTGCTTCCCCACCAAGGCCTCCGACATCTGCACATGCGTACAATTCAGTGAAATCTGCTCTTCAGGGCATGAGGCCTCTGAATGGTGTCACACATGGAATTTTTCAACATGGACATATCAGAGTGAAGAGGGCATTTTGTTGAGGAAACACAATTTTCTCTCTTAAAATTGCATTTTACCCTAAGTCATTTGTTGGGTTGTGCTACGTATTTCATGGACATTTTACTATTGCTGTCTGTCATGATGTTACTTGGGAAGTCCTTTAAAATAACAATATAAGATCCAAAGAGTAAGTTTATTAAAGAGATTTCAGTGTCTCTTTGTCTTTGAAATTTCAATGGTGGTCGGTCTTACTTCAGCCTTTTCTCTGTAATATAGTAGCAACTGCCTTCCTATTGATAAAGGACTCTGCCTTCTGAAATTGCAAACAAAGAAAAATTAATTAAAGAAAGAAAGAAAATGGCTATGAAGACCGAACCCAGTGTAAAGCCTTAGAAACCCACGGACTGGCAGTATCAATAATCTGCAAAAGGATCCCAGGCCTAACAAGCGAGTTCTTCTTGCACGCTTATTCCATCATTTTGTTCTGAGACGCCCCTGTCCCTTGTGACCTAAAATCTGCCTGTAGCGTTTCACATCCCTGTCTGTACGCCTCCGCTCCTCTGCAGGATCCGCCATGATGTAGAGATCACATGTACTTGTGTGCACGGTTTGGGTAAAAGCAACTTGAGTAAGACTCCAGTTGAAACAAATGTTATTTTTGTCACCGATACCAAGAGTCTGTAGGCAAATTGGAGGTGGTCCAAAGAACAGCCAAGAGAATGAGGAAACGATGGAAGAAACGCCCAGTGTCTGAGTGCCCGTGTCCCCACGGTCAACTGCAATGAAGGACATCATAGCCTGTAAATAGTTAAAGGTGTAAACACAGAGTATGAACAGAAACGACTAATTCTGGGACAGGGTATCCAGCTAGTTCTGATATGTTTCTATCATAGGGAAATGAAAGAAGAAAAGGTATTGTTTAGTATCATCATTTTGAAATAGGAAACTAATTACTTATGAGAAATATCCTAGCATCTCATGGGATGGAATCTTATTGACTCTGAATGCCTTTCGGCACGTGGTGAAAAAGTGACAATTATTCAGAAGAGGGGGACGTCTTCCTGAGCAGACTCTGTCACTGGGCACCCACTCAGGACGTCCTAAGGAGGGGGTCCTTTTGTGTGTGGTGCTCACAGGCCAGTACCTCGCACTCTGATTTCCACAGGTCCTGCCGTGACTCAGTCTGCGACCAACGCCAATGTGAAGATCAGGCCGCACGGGGCCCAGAGGGCTATCAGAGAGGGGAGCTAAGAGAATAGTAAGATTCAACAGCACCCAAGTTTGAGAGGCACTGGTGTCACCAGGGGTACCCCGAGAAGTAGTCCAGGGGCCTCATGCAGGAGGCACTCTCCCTTCCTTCCTCCTCTTCCTTCTTTCTCCCACTCCACCCCCTGTGTTACAAAGTACCTAGTGTGTGCTGGCCACTCTGCTCCAGACTAACCGCAAATGCGTGTTTGAAGTGGACCCTGCCCTCAAAGACACGTTCATGAGACAAATGTGCCTACAATTAACTGTGACTGAGTGTGCGGCACATGAACAGAGAGCACACCAGAAGTGGAATCAGCCAAGGGAACCGTGCTGTGCAATGCGCTGGGCTCAGAGGGATGGAAGACAGGCAGATAGGTAGGTAAGATAGGTGACAGATAATAGATACATTAGATAAGGGATAGGTAATGGATAGATAGATACATAGATAGACAGATAAAATAGGTGATAGATTAATAGGTGAATAGATAGGTGATAGATGAGATAGGTGATAGATGATAACTAGATAAATAGATAAGTAGATGAAATAGGTGACAGATTAGATAGGTGATGATAGATAGATAGATAGATGATAGATAGGTAATTAGATGGATACACAGACAGAGAGATGACAGATACTGATGCTGGAGATCAGCTCACACGACTTGGGAGGCCCTGATGTGCCACCTGTAGGCAGGACGCCCAGCACAGCTGCTGGTGAAATTCAGTCCGAAGGCAGGAGCTCTGACGGCCGAGGCAGAAGACGGCCCTGGCTTACAAACAGAACAAATGCACCTTCCTCTGCCACTGAGGCCCTGGGGATTGTACGACGCCCACTCCCATGGGTGGGGGGTGGCCAACTTTATTCAGTCCACCAATTCTCATCCTCACGACACACCCAGAAACCACATTCACCAGCTACTTGGGCACACCTTAGCGCCGTCATATGCAGTGCATGAGAACATTGCCCTGAGAGCATTCAGGAAAGGGCAGTTGCTGATCTGGTCCCCTCAGGAGGCCGGCCCCTGATGGAACCAGGCACATGAGTGGTCTCAGGCGGTGGACATGGACATCACTGGAAGATAATCAATACTTGTATTGATTATTCACAGGCCAAAAAGGCAACTGTAGTGACTCACAGGCAAGCATATGATGAAGACTTGGATGAAAATCCTTCTGCCTTTGCTCCTCTCAGGACCTGCAGCCCGTCTGTGACACAGAGGAACCACCCAAACCTGCAGCCCAGTGGGAGGAGCGCAAGTGGAAACGAGCCATCAACCTTCTCGTGCGTAACCCATGGTGACCTCCATGGCAACAGAGCAGGTGTTTCACTGTGACCTGTGTTCCAAGAGTGTGGTCTCTGTCACATGTATGCCTTCTGTTAGGATGCACAGGTGATAGCATCTTTGGATGAATTATATGTAGGTTTGACAATGATTGTAACGTACAGATAAACCCAGACTAACCTGCTATGCACAGACTCAAGGTCAGAAAACTTCTCATTCTTAAAGGGCACATTGTGCTGTGAACAAGTTCAGAAAAATTTGAGTGTTGAAAAATATAACTGCAAAACCAGGATTCACGTGCTATAGCCATGAACCACATAATGGCATTTCGGTCAATGGCAGATGGCATGTACGACCACGGCAGTCCCATCAGGTCATCGTGGCTGACAGATTCCTGACACCCAGTGACTTTGAAGCCACTGTAAAGCTGTAGCAGAATGCGTGACAATCCCCTCCAGCACTCAGTGCAGTGACGTGCTGTGCAGGTTTGTAGCCCAGGGACAGGGGGCACATTCTCAGAATTTTACTGTAGGGGGACCCTCAACATGAAAGATTCTTAAAAGAAAATGAGCACGTTTGAGTGTGTGTGTGTGTGTGTGTGTGTGTGTGTGCATGTGTGTGTACATGTGTCATAGGACTATGACTCCATAAACACCTGGAAGCCACGTAGCTGAATTTCTCAAGTACCACCATGAAAACTGATTGCAAGGAAACATATTTTGTAAAATTCAGTAACGGGCTAACCAATGACCAAGAGAAACACGAGAACATCAACATAATTCAATAAAATGAAGGGCAGAATGCATTGTTACGAGTGAGCAGCTGTTTGCAGGCTGCCATCCACTCCGATGGTGTCAAAAGACACACTTACTAACATGTCATCACAACACAAGCACAGTTAAGATGACTTGTGGCAGCAGGACAACCTCGGTTTTTTTAATTCAAATACCCTGGAGGTTGCATTTCCTCTTTTAATTTCCAAAAAGATTTGCTTGGGATTCTTGTGGGCTAGAAATTCATTTCAGATGATAATCATAAACGTGTTTTAATGGAATAAATATACCCCCGCAACCAGTCGTCATCCAAGTATTTGATGCATCAGATGTCAGGGGTATTTCCTACAAGAGTATAAGCATTTATCTCACATGCTTTTTATCCCCTAACAAACCTGTGGACTAGGTGGGTGAGGAAGCTGGGGACAACGGAATAGGGACACAGAACCACTGCTGTGAATGTGACAGAGACAAACGTTATCGATGTGCATACAGTCCCAATTGTCTAGAAGTGCCTCCTGATTGCTGGGCGTGTGGGCACGCTAAGCACAGCTCACAGCATCCAGGCGCTCTGTGTCCTTCCACACTGTCCCTATGAACTTAAAGTGGCTCAGCTCCCTGTCACAGCCAGCATGCACAGGGATCCCACACACACCAAGTAAGAGTCGGATTCTTCAGGGCCACACCTTCTGTCGGTAACAGCATGAGCCCTCAACGCAGTGGGAAGAAGGTTATTCTTCCATTCATATCATTAAGATAAAAAATACCTTTTTCCCCTCAAATCACTCTACCTTTAAAAACTAAAAATGATACTAATTATTGTTGACAATTACTGAATAATACTATGGGCTAAACCCAGTGCCAATAAGCATTATAAAACAATCTAATTTGATCTGCTCCTATAGGACACTCCTAGCATTATCCCAGTTTTATGACACCTAATTCGTAAAACTGGGATAATACTAGGAGTGTTCTATAGGAGCAGATATCTAAAAGGGACTAAGTCACCTCCCCATGACAACATCGCTGTGGCCCTTGAAAGTAGACTTTCTCTCATGCTCTCCGAGTCTTTGGAACTATTAATAGCTGCAGCTCAGCCTGGCCCTTCGCCATCGGCAGGATTCAGGCCAGAGCTCCCAGCGATCCGCAGTCAGGGGATGGTCCTGAGGCTGCGCGTGGCTCAGGGCGTGAAGCAGGGGCTCTGCGTGAGGCAAACGCACCTTTTCTCCGGAAAACGCCCAGCCCCCTGAGAAGCCAGCGCCCTCAGGTCCCAATGGAGAAATTCACTTTTCTACCAAAAAGGACGTCTTGATAGTTACCATCAAAATGCAACTTTCAAGTAACGCCAAGAGGTCAGCTAACAAGAAAACTACATTTAGATCAGTATTTCGATCTTACAAAAACAAGTCATCGCTTTTACAAAACTGAAAAAGAACCTTACTATATATAGAATACTTGGGTCACCTCTCTGGCTATAAGGTCTTGTACCTGGCTTTGCAATAACTAAATACATTCAAAAACACATAAAGCAAGCAATTAAGGAAAATATTCTTACCAGTCAGTTAAGGTCCCCTGAGTCCACCGTGATGTGTCAGCCTCAAGACAGGGTCACTGTCTGCAGTTCACAGCCCCCAGAGACAGATGAGAGCATTGCAATTTTAGAGAAAATTTCCATCTCAGGACACACTTTTACATCCATTTTTACCCCTTCCCTGTTTAAAAGCATTGACGTGATGTTTCCTTCTCCCTGCCCCTCGGAAAACTCCCCAAACACCTGACCAATGGCCTCGCTCTGTTGCTATACAAAGGCTGCCTTTCATTTTCTGTCCATGAACAAATGAACCAGAGACAGCAGGGACGCAGGAGCAACAGCAGAATCTCACGGAAAGAATTAGTGACACATCATCTCTTACAAATTCGAGTGCTCTGTGACAGACCACAGCTGGGGAGAATGTCCTCCCTGCACTGTTTTCCACTTGCTTTCGTACAACACGGTGGCTGATCTGTCACAACAGAGCAGGATGAAGGGAAATGATGAGGGCTGTGCCCAGCCGCAGAAACCGGGACCCTGTAAGTGCCGGGCTGACACAAGCCGGCCGGTCAGAGGCCTCCCCCAACCCCAGGGCGTCGTCACCCAGCCGTCCCGTTGTTTTAGAAATCAACCTGTGAAGTGAAAGGCGGGTTCCGTGCAGTGCACGTCATCCTTACACTGTCAGTTCCCAGATGATTGCAGGATTGACTCCCCATCTGTAGAGGATTTGCTTTCTAAAGCTTGCTTTCAGATGCTGCCCCACGAATACAGCACTGAGCTGCTAAGGTTTTTCTGCTGAGTATGAGGATGGTCAAAACAAGTCAGAAGTTTTGGTAGACCAGTTGCCTGAACCCCATGAACATCATTTTGAAGACCTCAGTCCCATCCAGTAACTCTAACTCATTCTGGTAGAAACAGCAAATTAAAAAGATTTAAGAAAACTGCGGTTATTTCTGGCCCTAAGAACAGGGTGTTGAAAATTTTCAGGCAGCTCATGCCCCTCCTGTGCATTATTTGACAAGCTATCTCATCGGCCTGTCACGAAAGCTGCTGCCAGAAAGTTGTAAGCAGACTGCAGTGCCTGCAGCGAGAAGCTCACAGGGAGACATGGGAAAGAGACGCTCCACCCTGGAGAGCGGAAGGGTCGTCCCCACTGCTTTCTCATCGACCAAGTGGCACACGGCCCAGACTGAGCCCTCGCGTGTAGTGGCTGCACTGCGACCCCGTTCAGCCCATTTGTGACAATGTTATTATCTGTATGAGAACAACAAAAGTTGTTTATAGGTGACAGACAGTGTCCAAAACATCACTTAAGTGGCTCCTAACCAGTGAGTGTGTGCTACCTGTTGCTTGCTTGAGTCTAAGTTCACCGAGTTCTGCAGGCTAACGGGAGTCTGTAGCTGTCCTCCTAAGATGAGGGCCACCATTCTGTTTGTCCAGCACCCTCCGTGTGGCAACGGTCCCTCAGTGGGGAAAAGAAAAAATGAAATATTTGCACACGTTCAGTGCAAATGAGATTCATCCTGCCTTCAACTTTACTGGAGCAGAAGTTCAATGATATAATTGATATAGAATGTCCTTTATCTCAGTGACAAAGGATGTCACTAGTTGGGTTTATTCCACAGCCAAGGAGCCACTTTTCAGTCAAAACATCAAACCTCTTGGGGACATCTCTGAAAACCCATCCAGGCCACACGGCCACTGCAGGGTGCTCTCTCTGTGTCCCACCTTCTCACCACTGTCTGCCAGTGACCGCAGGGGTGGTGCCTGTGCTGGACCAGCATCAGCACTGCTGTCTGAGCAGCAGGGGCGGCAGCTACTGGTCACACCTGTTTGTAAGTTCACAGCAGGGCACACACCTGCTGCGCTCCTCTCCACTTTGTTCCACTTGGGCTGAGAAGGCACATGGATCAGAGATAGGAGGTCTGTGCTACTAATTTGTGTGTGTGTGTGTGTGAAAAAGTTACTGAAGTCACTTAAAAAAAACCCTGAAACTGGTACAAAGAGATACAGAAACTGGGTGTGCGAGATGCAGAGATGGAAACAGGCTATGGGTCTGGACAGATTCTAAAATGTTATGGTAACTGTTTGACTTCTAATCTATTGCAATGCAATGCTAATTTTCACTCATTGTGATGCAGAAATATGCAAATCCAATGACACCGCTCAAAATATCTATAATGGGGACCTAATAAAAATAACTCTGGATGAGAGACCCCAGGGAACCCTGTGCAAGCTCAAGGACATGCTGGCACAATCCTGTCACTCAGAAGATGAATAATTCAGCAGTCACCAATGTGCCGGCCTGGCTGTGACCCCCCAGGGCTTCCTCTTGGGCTCTGCAGGTGGTAGATACCAGGACATTGCAGCTAACGAGCCAGATATGTGAGTTCTGGGCAGAGCTGTCTGATAAACCATGCATTCTGGTCTCCTGCCCCAAACTGAGCAGCGAATCAATCAGAAATATAAGGAACCCAGAGATTTGGACATGGGGAGAGTAAAATAATCACTGGGGATGCTTTGAAAAAATACTAACATAAAGTGTGTATTGGGCTCAGTGATCTGAAAGTGTAGGTAAGGTCATATCAACACATTTAGGGTGAGGGAGGTTAAGAAATAAAGTCTAAAGACGCACTCCCAGTTGAAAATTCCAGTTAACATGAGGGTTTTTCAGATACTAAACACGAACATTTAGAAACAGGTTTAATGCAATCAGTTTCGCAAAACAGGAGATTTAGTTCACCTGCCGGCGGGGGCTGTCCCAGTTCTCCATGAACGTGAGCTACCAACACATTTCAAGGAAAAGAGGAGGAAGAGATGGTGGAAGCCGTGTTACTGTAAGAAAAACAGAGGAGATGCAGGAAAGAAAGAAAGAAAGAAGAAGCCCGCCCCAATTAGGGGACCTCACTGACAGAGCAGCAGGCAGGCAGATGTGGGCAGGAGGAGGGGACACTGTCCCGGTCCATAATCAGCCGCCTCTGAACGAAAAGGGACGCCAAGGGACGGACTTGTCTGTCAGGAGGCCTGGTACCAGGTGCCCCTACATGAAGGAGGAAAAGAACGCAAAGGAAGGAACTGGCCTGTTGGGGGGTCCCCGAACACATACCCCTAAAATAAAGAGACAAGATCCTTAGGGGAGAAATGCAGAATAAGGGACCAGCCCTGGCCCATTCTCGGCTGTCCCCAAATGGGAAAGACGTGGTGATCAGAGAAATGCAGGACACAGGGGAATAGCCCACGTGTCCAGCCCTCAGTCCTGCTTCCCGGACCTCCTACTATGTACCCTGGCTTCTCTCAAATGATCACAAATTAGGGAAAGGGGAGAAACTTGCACCCACAGATATAAACACCCCCAAACAATGGAAGGGGGACTGCTTCATTCTCTTGAGTCAGCCCAATCCACGTCTCAGAGTGTAAATCCTTAACTATCTACACTTTCACAAACTCTGTCTTTTGGCTGAATTCTCTCCTTCAAGGAGACAAGAACCGAAGGGGAAATCGCCATTTCATGGTGACATCGCCAAGGGAAGATTTTTTGAAACATAACATTGGGGAAAGTTACTGAAATCACCAGTCCCATTGATCTTCTGTCCTGGGGAAGGTGAGCGAGAGAGCCTGGTATAAAGGACTTCAGTAGACAGAGACACTTAGTAAACATGAACCATGACACTAAATCCCTCGCCCTGCAGGTCTCCAGCACCACGGGAGGGGGCTACCAGCCAGGGTGCAGTGAGAACCGGTGGTGAGCACGTGTCTAGCTCAGGGGCTCTCACATGCCATCCCCCACGAGGACGGCAGACACACCTGAGACTCAAGAGCAAGCTAAGGGCTCCGTGCAGAAGCACACACGCACCTTCACATACACGACACACTGGCACCATCGTGAGGGCTCCCCTCTGACCTGGGTCCTTCAAATGACTCCAAACTAAGTCCAGTGTAGAAAGAGTTCTCAGAACAGAGAACTAAACTCCGCTGTAATTGTTTAACCAAGTGTTACTGCAAACTACCTATTACAACATGTACAACAGCTTACATTTCACAGCACTCAAAGACTTATTTTTTTCATTTAACCCTTTATTAAACAACTTTATGGGTTAATTTTATTAGGTTCATTTCTAAATGTGTAAAAATGAATTTCAGAGGGTTTTAAACTCTCTCTTTAATGTCACATACAAAGAGTGACAAAGGTTGAAGGTAGAGCCCACTACTGTGATTCCAATTCTAGTCTTTTCTGAACAACACCAGAACCCAACTTCGATGTTAAAAAACAAAAAAGAAAAAACAAAAACAAAGAAAAACAAAAAACTAACATCAGCTGCTGTACACTTTGTGATGGTGGGCAGTTAGAAAGGACACAAAACAAACGCAGTCCTTTCCTGTGAAAGAAAAACCTTTTACCCCGAATCGGGAGCCAGTGGTTTGCAGTGATCCACCCAGCTCTCCTCTCCCGGATGTGGTCAGCGTTAAGCCTTTGCTTTCATCCCTTTCTGTGTGACGTGAGAGACACAAAGCAGAGAGACCAGCACTTCCTCGGTCTCCCCACAGAAGCCAGGCACCAGATTCTCCTCGTTATGTACTGAATGCTCCCGAGTTACTACACAAGAGACCCTTTGATCCTCCGGGAACAAGCACGTTTTGAAGCCCCAGTAACAAAGTGTGTGTGAGTTTCTTCCGATGGGGGCCAGCTGGTCACACACACACACACACACACACACACACTCTCACACACACACACACACACACACACACACAC
>PVJL010015991.1:0-22355 GCA_004026885.1 Lyroderma lyra
CCTCCCCTTTCTCCCCTCCCTAACCCACTCGTCCCCAAATAAACATTAAACTATTGATTGTGTCCATGGGTTGTTTGTTTGCTCATTTCTTTTTTTCTTTGCTTTCAGTTTCACATTTCAACTTCAGTCACTCTCAAAGTACTTCACAATATTCCTATCAAGATGCTTTTTCTATGAGCTTTTTAACTCATCCATTGTGATGCCTTCTAGTGCTTCTGCCGTTTTCTGTGTCACCTCTTCCACATCAGCAAGACATTTCCTTTGGATGACTTTCTTCATCCAGAGAAACAAAACTATGTTGCTTTGGGCGCGATCGTGTGAACAGGAAGGTGGGGCACGGGGTCATGCCGTTTTTGGTGAAAAACAGCTGAGCACTCAGCGCGGTGCGGGCAGGTGCGCTGTCGTGCCGTATGGTCATGTAAATCACCGTCATGACATGGGCACACACATTGAAAGAGTCTCCAAAAGAAGTCACTGAAGCCGCACGCAGCCTCTCACCACCACACCAGCTGGTTCACGATGCAGACGGGCTCCCAGAACACTCACCCAGCGGGGGGGCCTGTGCTACAAGGGACCCGCCCTCCCGAATATTATTTTGGGTTTTTGGGCCCCCCCTCGTAGTGTGGGTCTCTGATGACTCCACATTTTGTACATTAGTATACAGTTATGCCTTTTTGATGATTGCTTCAGCCATTTGATTACCGTCAAAGTTTTGAAATAAAAATTTCAGCACACATCTTTGTAGTTTTAGAACTTACAGATACTTTAAAATAAATAATTAAAGATACCATTTCATTAAAAAATGTAAACTTAATTATAACTTTCCTTTTTAATCTCAGTCTTTGGAGTTAGCATAAAATTCCATTGAAACATAATAAATTATGATAAATATTTCCATATAAATTTTAGCTATGTGTAAAGAAAATGCATATGTATCTCTAAAAGACTTCTGTAGCAATAACACATTTTCAAGCCTTCTGATTACTTTAAAGTTTTGCTTTGAAATGCAAGAGTTGGAACTTGCTTCGTGTATGACATCTTGATGTGAATTTTAACCAATCAGGACCTTAAGCACACATTTGTAAACAGACCAGAGTGAAAAACGGGGTGCAGTAATGGTTTCAGAGCTCATGTGTAATTACATAAGATGGTAATGAACTGAGTGTGCTCCGATGGGATCAATATATGAAGTCCAATTGTAGAATTAATACCAAGTTAGTTTCTTTCGGAGACCTCACAGTTCCTTTTTTTGGGGTGGGAGTGCTAACACACGGTTCCTTTTTAATGCTTGTTTTCGTTGCTTTCACTCTTTGTCATGCATCTTGCTCTCTTTCCTTCTGTTCTCAGTCGTTTCCCTAGTCAATGAGGTTTATTTTTTTACACCATTTCCGATGGCTTCATGTTTCCTATGTATAAGACGGCATATGTGGTTCTTAATGAAACATCTAAAAAAGTTTATTATTGAATAAAATTTGAAATTATGATGTGTTTTTATACCATTAAATCAGTCTCTGAATGAATACATTATTTACTGGTTTTGTATTAGCTACTTTGAAAACCACATACAAAATCAGCTGAAGTTTGTTAAATGGTTACTAGGTACCGGGTACCAGTACTAAATGCTGAGGCTTAAGCAAAATATACAATTTGCTTAAAATCATGTTGCTAGTGATGAGCAAAGCCAAAGGTCTGCATCTACCCAACTTCCAATCCCTAAGTTTTTTCATATTGTAACATCATTATCCACGTATGAACTCTAGTCATCTCCACCATAAGAAACTCTGCCTCTTATGACAAGTTCTATTTGTTTTCTGCCTTGGCTTCAGTGACAGAAGAAGTATTCTAAACTCTGACATGATGGTGGGAAAATACTTCATGTAGGCCCTAAGAACCCCAATTTTGTACCCAGAGAAATTTCATGAAAATATCATTTGAAGCAAATGGACTGCCTCTCACAATCCATGGTTTCACTCGTTACCATTTCATGACCCCTCTCATGAAGATTATATATGATTATTTATAGGTTACTGTAGAGCATTGTGATTCCTCCAATCATTTTGGTTGTGAACAGAATTTAAATGATAAAGACATCCAAAATTGCAACTAATTTTTGTTTATAAATTCCATCAACGTACCTTTTAGCCAGGTTTGTAGATAAGGTGACATACTGAATAAAGTCCAGACAGCGTCCTTTGAATGTTTTTACACTTGTATCTACACTGGACCACGGCTATGCAGTTTTGACAGGCATACTACAAGTACGGAGTTTAGATTGATGGGTCACACTTACCATGATAATGTCAGATACGTCTGTAAGAGGAGACTTTCCAAGTTTTATCCTGGAAAGAAAACTGTCAAAAATGTCCCTGAAGGTATCAGGCAAAACTACTCAGTCACAGGTACCAGAATCTGTCGCCAAAACCAGTATAAAAATTCGGATGCAGCTATCAGGAATAAAGAAGCTTAATATCAGGTAATATATTAATTAGAACGCTTCTGAGTTCCTGCAGTGATTTTTTAAATACTTCCTTTCAATTACTGCAGAATAATGATTTGGACAGGTGGAGCAGACATGAATGTGCAAAGAGCGACTAGGCGAGCCGTCACTGTCAGGGGCAGGGTGCTGAGCACGAGGACTGGTCCGCACCTGGGACCATACTCAGATTCTGGGAACCAAAGAGTAAAGAAGTTTCCAGGCAGGTATTTTTCTCCTTTGCTTACTGTCCCACCCTAACCATCCACCCACGCCACTAGGTTTTCCCAAAAGACAGATTTTAGCTGTTTTAGAAACAGTAAACGAACTCAAGGCAGAAATCTACGAGGACAGCTGTGCCATCACCACACGCAGGGCTGTTGGCATCGCTGGGCCAACCCTAGCACGGTGATAGTCAACGCATGTCCATCAGGGGCCTAATTTGGATAAATGATGGAAAGCAAAACTAATCTGCTAAAAATAGCCAGAGCCGTGTTAGGGGTTAAGGCTGATGGACGCGCCGTGCGAGAGGAGTGAGCGGAGAAGCCGGGTTAACGGGGCGTAGCTGAGGCCGGAGCTGCACGGCACGAAGTGGAGCGCTCCGGAAACGTGTGGGAGCAGAAAAAGCGGTGGAAGCGTTAACGTGAGCTCATATACTAACAAGAGTAACTCTGGTTGCCTGCAGTAACTTCTACGTCTTTGCTTTCAGCTGCGCGCACAGTGCCGTAAAAGCATTCCGCGTTCAGTGGGGCCAGTCCTGAAGCAGAACTCAAAGGCACAGGAAGTTATCATCACAACAGATGGGTGTTAAGCCTTGCGAGCATCTTCCTAAATGATTCATTACTGGAGACTGAAATGCCAAGTTTGTACATTAAAGGGAAGGACCCCCCCAAAACAGATTTCTTTAAGCACCAAATACGTGGGTTACATGAATGCACACAATACACATCGCCATGTGTGTCTGAGATTTTAACATGAAGAGACGTTCAGAAATGCTCTTAGGGAAGATTAAAAACAATGAATTATTGGTTCTTTACAACCTTATCACTTAAAGTGTGGCGTGCAGAGCCGTATCACTGGCATCACCTGGGAGCTTCTAGAAAATGCACCTGACCCCAGATCACTGAATCATAATCTGAAAATTATCAAGATACACAGGCGCCTCAAATGCACATCAAAGTTTCAAAAGCACCATTCATTTTAGTTGCTTATTATTGGGTGACAAACCATTCCAGAGTTTAATGGCTGAAGATGAGACATTATATTGTTTTTTGTATGTTTTTTGTTACTGTTGTTGAGTTGTCCTTCTGCTGGATGTCTTTTATGGAGCTGCAGTCAGATACTGGTTTATGCTGAAGCATGCAAAACAGCCTCACTCATGAGTCTGTATTTAGTGGGGATAGCTGAACCCCTGAGCTTGTTTCCCCCCACTTCTCTCTGTCTCTGTCTCTGTCTCTCTCCTCCTCCCCCTCCACCCTGTAATATCTTGGGCTTCGTTTCAAAACCATTAGATCCAAGAGTATTCCAAAGAAAAACAAGCTTCAGTATATATGTGCTGATATGCTCCTAGTTACATCACGTCTGCATGTCTCCATTGGCCAAGGCCAGTCTCAAGACCAAGGTCGGAGTCCAGCAGTCCAAGGCTTTGAATTTCAGTGTCGTAGTTCTCCAGGGCCACTGAATTCACAGTCCACTGCACTGCTCTCAAGAATCTCAATTCATTCGTTTCCGTGCCAGCTATACGAGGCCAGTCAAAGCTGCAATCACATCGCCTGTCATGTACGTCCCCTGTAGTCAAGTATGGAGTATTGGGTGCATGAAATGCCTGTACTGACCAAAGCACAAATACTCAGGAGGGATTGGGAGTGCTGTCCCTGCAACCTAGACAGCTGACCTCAAACGAAACCAAACAACTGAACAGTGGCATCTTTGGGGCAGTGATCACCAGGCCGTTTACACTTCATCACCTCGGTGAGTTAGCTGACTGACCTTTGCTCTGCAGACCATTGCTGACTACAGAAAACCAGGGGGCAGGACCCAGAAGAAAAGGTGTTGGTTATGATAGCAACTTTCAATCAGTATGTGGTTATTCTCAGGAACGAATGGTATTCTTTGAGCAAAAATGCATACCTACCAACAATCTAAATGGCAGATGGTGGATCGTTTTGCATTTGGCCGTCAAAATAAGAGGGATATGTAAACTCCCATTTCCTTAAGACAAGGAAACATTCCTGAGACTCACGTAAGGCCCACGTATAAGTACATTTCAGGAGTTCTAAGAGGTTTTTTGTTTTCCTTTTAGTAGGTAAATAAACCTGAATTTGATTAGAAGAATTAAGCTGGCCTGAAATAAGTACAGCTACTTGCTATAAACAATAATTACGTGCTCAGGATACTCATTTGGTCTGCGAATGCAGAGTAGATACGATAAAAAGAGCTCGCCGCAATTATTGATCACGCTGTTGAATGAGAAAGGCGGATAACACGGCATTATTTAACAGATCGTGACGTCCACGTAAGGCCTGCATTAAGTTAAGGTGCCCGGAGGCCCAAGCAGGAGAACACGAGACCACTGGGTGACCCCGTGCTGCAAAGCAGCTGTGACTTTACGTTCACATCTGCAAGTAATGGGGCAAGGCCACCGGAGCACCAGATTTGGCTGGTAGAAAGCCCCAGCTATAATGTACCCTTGAAAAGCCTGATACTTGGTAATCCGAGTGGAGGGCCCAAACGGGCCGGTGACAACAAGGTTTGGCCCCTGGCATGTCCATTGTCCCATGACCGGAGACAACGTTAAAATGTACACGCGTGGACTAAGGACAGTCCCACTCACCTCTGGAGTCATCAGTTGTGCGTGTCAAGCAGACGTGCCTCCGTGAGGCCTGCCCCGCCTTGCATCTCCTGCCCCCTGACTGGCTGGCTGTGCTTCCACGCAGCTGCATCCTCTGCATAAGAAATCGGCGTGCTCGACGTCACAATTTCTCAAGGAGCCGGTTTGTCCATTCTCTGAGAAGCTGAAATGCCGTGCACGGTGTCTAGGGATACAGGTCAAAAGTAGAATTCACGAAGACGCAAGCACGGGAACCTGCCACCCAGTGCTCAGGTGAGACCGGAGACGCGGAGCTGGAGCTCCGAAATCCAGGGAACTGCCGCTGCTGCTTCACGGCTCGCCTTCCTGAGCCATCGTGCCCTTAAGATCTGGGAAAGGGGGGAATTGAAACGGATGTGCCATCTGCCTGCAGGACTGTCCCGGAAACTCGACATTGGTCTGCCGACTGTAACTGACCTCTGAGCGACGGCCTTGGGTGGAGACACTTTTGCAACACCTTGAGTGTATACTATCCACACGGCAACACACGAGCTGCAGAGCATCCAGATGACCGATACACAGGACCTGGAAAGAGCAACCCCACAGAGCCCCCCGGAACCTGAGGTCTGAGGGTCACGGAGGCTGCGTGTGCGTGCTGGCCGGCTGGAGCGGTCAGAGGAAAACAGGACACGCACTCGGTGACATTCCCCGAACTCCACACAGACCCCTCCATACAGGGCTGCACAAAGGCGACAGAAAACCTCCGGCCTAACGTGGAAACATAAGCTGCACGGACCCAGGGTCAGTTCCCGGGAGGACAGACTGCAGGCCCGGGCTCACACCTTCCCGGGGCCAGTCAGAGAGGCCGGGTCCAGGCTCCCCGTCACGGGCTGAACGTGGACGTTATGGACCGGGTCGTGTTCTCAGTTCACGTGTTGAACCCCTAATCCCCAGGACCTTTGAATGAGCCCGTATTCAGTGACGGGGCTTTCCAGAGATAGTCAGGTCAGCACGAGGTTATCAGGGTGGATCTCAGCCCCGTAGGGAAGGTTCTCGTACAGGAAAGGGCAGTTCAGACACAGGTGTGAGTCATGGCAGGTGACGTGAAGAGACTTAGGACAAGGCAGTCACCTGCAAGGCAAGGAGGAGGGACTCGGAAAGCACCTTCGCTTACAGGCCCCAGAAGGAGCTGACCCTTCCGATACCTTGAGTTTGGGCTTCTAGAACCGTCAGGTAATGGATTTGTGTTGTTCGCAACACCCTGTCTATGGACCTTTGTTGCAGCGTTCCCGAAACTGCCCCGAGGGTGTGAAAACCCGTGAACACTCTGGGCTTTGACAGCGGCCCCCAAGGCACACACAGGCGCAATCACGAAGGACAGAAGTCTAACGGAGCGAGTGGGCTTACGGCACAAATATTGAAGAAACAACAAAAACCAGAACACGACGAGCATATGTTGACCCAGGAGTCCCCCTTAGCTGGGCCGACAGGCCGACAGAACGAGTGTGAGCTGGGCCCGCAGCGGCTGCACGACGCGGGAAGATGGATTTTGTACCACCAGTTCCACCACGCCACTGAACGAATGAATGAAGAAGTAAACAAAGCAAACAATATTGATAGCAGGGAGGGATCGTTATCTAGAGTTGCTATTAATAAAATATATTATTTAAATTCTCCAATTTTCTGCAGAACACCAGACGTGCAAAGAAAGAGAAGTATCTGGACAGGAAAAGGAGCAGCCCAGAAACTGTCACTGAGGTGGCCAATGGGTTCTCAGCGTCTGTTGTAAATACGCTCGCAAACCCCAAGAAACCGTGCTTAGAGAATCACAGGCAGGTGGGACGCCAGTGCCCCCCCAAAGCAGTGCATGTGAATAAAAACAAATTATTCTTAACAATAAATGGGAACTACGATGTACACAAAGGACAATAACCGAGCTAAACGCTGCAGTAGAGAAAGCTCAGCAACAGACCTGTCGGAGAACCCCGAAGGCAGACGGGGGATTGCACCATCAGAAGAACCACCCCAAAATAATAACAATAAAATGAATAGAACCGAAGACAGCCTCAGATAAATGTCACGAAAGACCACGAGTGTTTTGATTCTATCGACAGAGACGGCCACTGACGGTGGATTTATCTGAACCAGCGGAGACGGGTGTGAGTTGGCTTCCACGTGTGAGGACTTGGGGGCCACGACTGCTCCACTGAGAAGCGCAAAGCTGCGCAGACGGGAAAGCCGGCAGCTGTGCTCGGCGAAGACGCAGGGCAGCTGCACGTCGGGGGGCCAAGGCGTGGACTCAGGCCGACGCCGCTCACCCCAGCCAATGCTCTCAGGGTGTCTGCCGTGGAGACGCATGCCCGCGTGGCCACCCCTGAGCCACAAGGAACAATGCGCTGGCGGCCAAGTGCCAACAAGTCCTGGAGGGGAAAAGTGTGGGGGGGCCCAGGGCCGAGAGGAGACCCCGCAGCACGTGGGACGGGCCTCACACGCACGAGCCTGCAAGTCACCCATCGGGGTGCGGGACATACAGGTCCCTGATCAATAAAGAGCCCACTTAGAGGAAGGAACCCCAGACTCAACGAGTTCCTCACCGCGCCCCGTGTGTGGGGGGTACGTGGGTGTCTGTGCGCTCAGGTGGCCATGCCAAATGAAAAGCAGTCAATGCGCGCAGGAGCCACCGCCGATTCAGCCACAGAACGCAGTTTACAGCGTACTTGTGTCGGCGCTGGGGTTACAGGGAATTTGATGTTTTCCTGAGTTTAACTACATTTGAATTCCGTTTACGGTGACATCTATACTAACGGAATCCCCACGTAGAGTTACATAATAGGGCAAACGGGGTTCTAAACAATTCAAATTAGTTTTGTGCTGTTTCAGAGGTTTGTCTAACTTAGGAGCACAGGCAAAGCTAATCTCATGTTTCCCACCGTATGACGTGTCCTCACACACTCACTCCTTCGCCCGTGAATGGAGAGACTGTTGTGGAATAAAATTTTATAGAATTACTCTCGTAACTGTCGTAAGAACAGAACAGCTGTGCACATTAATGTTATGATAATAAACACTATGATAAATGTTATTACAATAAATACAATTTTACAACAAATTGTCGACCGCAATTATCTGCTACCAAAATAACTTATCTCTTTTAAATTTCTTAATTCATGATGAAAAAATACCAACTTCATTAATCTCTCCTAAGATGACTGAATTCATTAGCTTTTTGATGTGGTTCATTGGCCAGGCTCCAATGTGCATGTAAAAACAATGAAAAACAATGAAAAAGCCTATAACCAACCACTCTCCTTTGGAACAAAGGACTTAACGACAGTATGTGATTCGTGTGAATACTTTGTGTATATTTATGTGAACTTTAAGCTTAAAGAACTTTAGGAACCAAAAATTAGTAAGGTCTGCGCCCTACTATCTAATAAATGTGCAATCCAGACCTTCTTTTTGTCCAGAATGCCAAGGGAGATGTTTCGTGCGTTTTCTTCTCTGTTGTTTCCCTGCCTCTGATTCACAAAAACTGCGTATTCTAGCTTAGGTGACAGGGCAGTAGCAAGAAACTTGGTTGCACTGTTATCCCCTTGAGACGTTATGCTGTCTCTTGACCGGTATGGCTCAATATTGAAATTTAAATATCTATAATATGGATTAGGGTAAAACATTTTAAATGTTTAAGCCTTCATTCATTTACCTGTCCAAAAGTAATAAAGTTTTTGCAATTGATTCTGCCCTTCCTCGTGTATAATATGAGATGTGATAACATACAGTGAGTGTTTCAATAAAAATATTGATGACAGGAAAAGACACATTGCCATGAATCCCCCTCAAAATACTCCTCCTTGCCTTGAACACACGTGTCCCATCGTTCCTGCCGCTGGCTGCAGTGCCCTTTCGTGCGTGCCTTTAGTTGTGCTGTCACTGCTGTTCGTGGCTGCCTCGATGTCCTGAATCCATTCAGGTCACACATTGCCTCTGGTTCGACAATTTCTGTCAAATAGAAACATTATGGCGTGTCCCCCTCCACCTCATTCACCGGATCCGGCACCGTGTGACTTCTGGCTCCTCCCCAGAGACAACGTGACATGGAAGGTCAATGTTTTGAATCGATCCAGGACGACGTGGCGGCCACGACAGCACAGCTGAACACACTCAGCACAGAGGACTTCCAGGACGGTGTCAGAGAGCAGGAGGACGATGGGACATGTGTGCTGGAAGTGCGGGGGTGTGTTCTGAGGGGGGTGCATGGCCATGTGTCCTTTATGTAGTAATCTTCTAATTTAAACACTCGCCGTATCTTTTTGTCATGCCTTATCTATGGGTTTGGCCACACACCTCTTTTTCTGCGTTACACGAGGACATAGGTTTTGGAGCCTTTGCAATTAAAACGGTGACAAGGCAGCCGCTGGTGCAGGTTTGTACAGACTGGGGTACAGACTGGGGTACGGAACGCACTTCCGAGGTTCCTGGTGTGCAGCTGGCACGGCTGCGAGACGATGAGAACGCCCGCGAGGGGCGGACCGAGCGCGGGTGGCCCCTGGCTCTGCGGGCCGCTCGGGGCCGCGTGCGACGGGCCTGACCTTACGCAGCGGTCCCTTTGCGGCCGGGTCGCAAGTGTCCCACTAAGACTCTGTTCTGCCGTTGATGGCATTTTGCTGCCGTCACACGCACCCTTTGAGGACTTGCAGCTGACGTTCGGCTTTCATTAGGGCAGGTGATTCACTGAACGGGGTGGAGACCCCAGGCGAGAGGCCGGCACAGTCTGGGACGCTTCACAGATCGCGGGAGCAACAGCTTTACCTGTTCGTTTAACTTCTCCAAGTTTGCACCTTCAGGACGACCCGCAACAGCGGGTGGCCGGCCCCCTGTACCGGGGCGCTCGGGGTCGGGGTGACCGCTGTACGTCCTGGAAACTGCAGTGGGAACGCCCCGGCACGGTGTCCGGCCACGGAGGGCAAACACGACGGGCGCGAGGGGTCCCCACTCTGTTCCTGCCCCCCGGCCCCGCCACACCCGTCAGGATGTGTGGAAGAATGACAGACGCAGCAGCTGCACTCCGTGATCTGTGATGTTTAATTCTGCGCCATCGGGACGGCTCCTTGCGACGCAGTACGCTGGCGCGACGCGGGCAGAAGAGTCTAACGGCGCGGGGCCCGGCTGTAGGGGAAACGCAGGTGGCCACGCAGACGCGGCGACCGGCCCCGCGCCCCGTGACGGCCACTCAGGGACGTGCAGGGACGACAGTTTTCTTTCCAGATCTGCTCTCTGGAGGCAGGCAGGGTGCTGCTTTGCTCAAAGACATTTTAAAAATAGCATCTGCGATCTTCTCTCCCGGATGTTAAATGACGACAATTCACGGAAATAAAGCAACGAGCCAATTCGTCATTGGACTTGGAGGACTCCTCAGCGGTTAAGGACAGTAAGAAAAACCTTGTTTCTCACGGGGGTTCTGCTTAGTGTAATGACAAAACCATTTTCCCTGACGTGAATTTGGGCGTGACTAGGCACATCCCATAATATAAGCCTGGCCATAGATTACGACATTTTCCGGAAAAGTACAATTCTCAGGAATGGCACGTGGGAAGCCAGACGTTGGTTGTTGCTAGATGATGGCGGGAGCTGTGCGCCTTGAGTACCAAGGTGGTCCTCTCACAAGCATCGGATGAATGTATCCGACAAAGAACCCGGCGCTGGGGCTGACAGTCCCAGCAAGGACAGCGTGAATGCATACAGGTAGTCATAGACCCTGAGTCAACGATGACGCTCTGGAGCTATGAGCAACGGTCAAACTCTGGAGGCTAATTCTCAAGGTGAGTTTAACAAGCACTCACCTAGGAGCTGACCGGCTCACTTAGCTCTCATACTGCCACGACTGATAAATACATTTCCAATGCTTTCACACAGAGATCCTGGTGTTAGGCTCCAGTTATTTACTCAGAGAAAAACAGACTGCCTTCCCTAAAAGTGGTTATATATTTCTTTTTTATTAGAAAAATGGAGGTACAGAGGGAAAGGGAGTGAAAATTCACTGAATAATTTTACTTTGTGGGGTCCTTACGGAATTTATCTGAGTTTAGCAAGTCTGATTTACTAATGAGGAAAATAAAATTTCCCAAGACATTTATCAGGTCAATAGCATTAACACAGATGCAGAGTTTATTTATACTTGACCTTGTTTGCACGAGACAGCTTTTCTCTGACATGACCTACCCTTACTGTCACTGACGGTGGAGTCCGTATTGCATCCGTCTTATGTCCCAGGGTTGTCCTCAAATTGGTGGTTATTATCGAGTTTCCATTAAATTGCACACAAATCTGAACCTCTTCACCCCATCGTTTCAGCTCTGTTTTAACGTTAAATATTTTCCCGTAGCAAAAGTTATTGCTATAAGCAATCAGGAATGGCAATGATATAAAAAGAACAGAAAATGGAGTTTTGTACATTATTTAGGAGGTATTTTTGGTTGTTGACAGAACTTATTATCAATAGAAAATCATTCAACTGTATACCTTTTTGCATTGTTTATTCTGTGGTTTTGGAAATGAGTTCCAGGTCTAGCAGTTAATATTGGTTAACTGCATTATGATAGATGCATATATTATAATGTCATGCATACAATGAATACAATGAAGTTAGTCCACATTATTGTCATGGAATTTAGGTCCATGTCATATTGTTGAAAAATGCAGGTTATGATCATAAACAATAAAATAAAATGTGTAAGTGTGTAATTTACTTATTATATGAAAATGCACAGAATATTGTTAAAGGTGGTTACCTCAGATGATGAGACATCACTGGATATTTACTTTTATAATGTTTTTTATAGGTAAGGATGGTTTTGAGAGCTTTGTTCTATTTTTAAATTTATTTTCCCTAATGACGGTTCTTAATTTCTTCCCTCACGAATCTCTGTGAGTGTCTAAGGGAAGGGGCACACCTTCCCCTTTAAAGCACTGCAGCGGCGAAAACCTGCTCGGAACCGCCAGGGCCCTTGACTTCCGATTTAAAAAGAAACCACCACGCTCTCTCCGGCGACACCGGGGCCATTCACGTGTTTGGTCATTTGTCCAGCAAATGACAGCCGGGGGCCACACATGTACCGGAAACTCTTCTTGGAACTGATGAGGCTGAGAGGGACGAGCTGAACGCCGCAGCCTGCGAGAACGTTCCGTGGCGGAGCAGACGGCGCACGTAAGCGAATGGAAGCGCAGCACCGTGCAGGGCGCTGGCGGTGCGGGACCCACGGGCAGCTCCGGCGTGAGCGGCTCAGGAGGCAACGCTGCGCGTGATGGGGGTTTCTGTCGTTGGTGAGACCGACACGAAGCAACGTGCCGACTTCCGGCCAAGTGTCGGCAGGTAAATACTTGAAGTCACGCCTTGGGGTGTTTTCCCTTCTGTGCACAGCACCAGCACAAAAAGAGGAATTCCCGTGTTGGCCCACCACGTGCTGGCCCAATGTGTCGCGATCCTGAGTGTGCAGCAGGTGTGTCCCCTGCTCATCTGCTACTTCACAATTGCGTTTCTGTACTTCGTGAGAACACTAGCTCCTTTGGAGTATTCTTGTAGTTCCATTTTCCCCCAAAGAGATTGACAAATACTTTATTGAAAATATCTGTCACTGACCACTAACTTTCTCTCCGTTAGTACTCTCACAATAATTTTTCGTGAACGGATGAGTCACATACATAATCTCACCAACACGTTGTCTCTATTCCTTGACATAATTTTCTGCTATTTTTTTTATCCTTTTAGATCAAACATTCACCTCAATGGGCCTGAAATATGCCCCCCCCCAAAAAAAATCTTGATTTCGAAGTCCCATCCTCCTCACCCTATCTCCTGTCTTTACCAGTAATTTTATCCACACAAACCAGCATGCACTGGGATTCCTCGGAGCGTCTGTTAAAACAGGGCTTCTGGGTCTTACCTGCAGAGATCGATCGGATTCAGGTGTCCTCTACAAGTCCCCAGGTAATGCTGATGCTGCCAGGTTATATAAGAGATGACGTTCTAAGAGCCCCTGCTCCAGACGAGGGCCACCTCGCATCCCCACGAACACGTGACCCCTCCCTTCAAAGATCCACGACCCCTTCCCCCATTTTTACTTATTTATATTTTTTGCCCTAAGTGCCTGGCAGGACCTGACTCCTGAAATACGTCTCCCCTGGGCCTCACCTGCAGTGTAAACTGTCTAGTTTCCAGTCAGTATTTCTGATCAACTCACAATCCTACTTTCCACAATTTGAAATGTCATTTTCCTTTCTTGACTCCTAAGAGGGACTAGCTGTGTTTGTAAAAACAAAATGATGCTGAGATTGTCGAAGCTTGGAAGTCCAGGAAGGCGAATTCCAATAATACAAAGTGAGTAAAGTAGCCTGAAAGCCACAGAGCCCTTGAGTCAAACGACGAGTGCGACATGGACCCCTGAACCGCAGAGGTCTGCCTCACTGAACTGAACATGGAATCCAACGTTAATACTCTGGGGATAATAAAATAAGTTCCAAAATCTTGATGACGTTCAAATTGGAAGGAAACGAAACCAGGGATCAAGTTTCTAATGCACAATTGGATTATATTTGATTCTACAAAATAATTTTTAATTTCAACTGTGTACTTTACGAAATTTTTAATTATGCCAATATCTAATAATTTTTAAAAATCTGACATGTATAAGGAATCAGCAATGCTTTTGAGAAACAGGATATTTCTCCTGGCTCATGGTGTAACACTGATACCACAGAACAGTGATGTCATCAGACAAAACATTTTCCCCAAAATGTGGTTTTGCCTTTTACCTGGGAATATTCGTCATAACTTTTCTTCACAATTTTTGAGCCTCAGGATAATTATGATATTTTTCAGTTTTTACAAAGGAGAGAGCAACTCAATGACAGCTCTATAATTTCATTCTATTTCTCTTCTTTAGCTACTTAACTAAATGCTTATAAGAAAAATCATAATTTAATCCTTGTCTTAGGAAAATGCAATAAATTAATGAGAGAGAAACTTTGTTTCAATGTTATGCAACAATCTACAAGATCTACTTTCAATTCAGGTTTATCCCAAGGTCCTGGGGCCGCCTTTCCCATAAAATTCACTTTTTACATTCACAATATATACATGTTCTCCTACTTTTGAATATCTCTTTATTAGCAGGTTCAGCTGTCTAACCTTTCCTAATTTGCATTTTGTTATCTGTTTATTGTTATAGTACATTATTATTTAAGTAAAAGTTAATGATTTTTATCTCATTGACTATAAGATGTCAAATAATGTAATTCATCATTATCTGAAAAAAGTTACCAATTAACCTAGAAATGCTGACATGAAATGTGGGTCATGCAGCTCTTAACCTCGGCTAACTCTACAGTTTTGTATAAATACAGTTGGTTTTATGATCACGATTGCCCTTACCTATAAAGCTGCCAATTCAAAAGACTTGAAGGGAAAAGATGACAGTCTTCTGGTTGCACAAGGAGGCCTGGGCAATGAGAACCCTTTTTCTGGATTGACTCCAATGATGCTCTGTCCCTAGTGTCAGGAAATACTTTTCTACTAATAAACAGCAAGGGACTGCCTTTTAAAGTTTTATTGCTATTGGACTATACCCCTCATCACTCAGAATGCCATGAGTTCAACACCAAAGCCATTGGAGTGATTGACTTGCTCCCAAACGCAAGGTCTAGAGCAGAGGTCGTAAGGACCTCACAGGGTCATTGCACACAGTTCTGTGGAAGGGCTGTTCATGCTATGAAAGAGAATTCCAGTAAAGAGAACATCATGAAGTCTGGAGAGATGATGCCATTGAAGATGCCACTGTTGTTGTAGCAAAAGCACTGAATGCCATCTGGCCTGGGACAATACATTTCTTGTGGAGATAATTACATCCAGATGTTGTGCATGACGTCACAAGATTTACAGCAAAGCCGATAGAAGAAATCATGAAAGAGATTGTGGACATGGCGAAAACAAAAGGTGTGTGTGGTGGGTTGGAAGGTCTCAGATATGGAGCTTAGAGGAATTCCAGAGATAACAGACACCATGCCAGAGGAATTAACGGTAGATGACTTGATGGAGATGAGAGAGTCTGAACCAGTGCCAAACGATGAGCAAGAAGACACAGAAGCAGCAGTGACTTAAAACAAATTGACGTTACACAATCTGGCAGAAGGGTTTCAGTTGTTCAAGCCTGCTTCTGACTTCTTTTATGACGTGCATTTTTCTATGGTAAGAGCACTGAAACTAAAGCAAACGGTGGGAGGAGATTGCTACCATACAGAAATACTTTCAGAGAAATCAAATAGCAAAAAAGTCAGATGAAAATGATGATGTGTGCCTCTCCTGTCTTCCCTTCCACTCACTCCGCCCCTTCAGTCTCTGCTCCCCGCGACACAGCAAAGGCCAAGCTCACCTCTTCCTTCTCCTCCTCAGCCCACTCAACGTGAAGACCAGGATGAAGATGTTTATGATGATTCCCTTCCACTTCATGAATAGTACATATTTTCATGCTGTGCAGTAAATAAACTTATCTAGTGTATGTGTGTGTCCCTGTAAAAATCCAATAACTGCACAGCAAAAACTATACGACATGTCTTTGTGTCACCATCACCATCACTATCATCATCATCACCACCACCTACATAGAACATCGCGTGCACGACTTGTATGGAAGTGGCTGCAGTCTATTCTCACGTAGACATAAGACCAGTAACATTAATATAAAGTTAATAATGCATTAGTTTTCTTACAACTTTGCTTTCAAAGAATTACAGTTATTTACAGTATACTTCTCTCTCTCATAATTGGAGAAAATACATATTAACCTATCATCACAGGTGTATTTTTAAAATGTAACAGTGTTTACAATACTTTATTATAAATATGACTTTAATACTGTATGTCATAAGGATTTGTAACGATTCATTCACTGGTGCATGGGCTAGGCTATCAGAGAGCAATCATATCGATTACAGGCTACCATAACGCAATCATATTGCTGCTTCTTCATTATCAATGCATAAATTGTTATACCTATAAATAAATAAAAATTTATTTTGCACATTTTCTTTTAATTCTTTAATTTTCACATTGCTCCTAACCCCTGTGTCATTTAAGGGTCAAGTGTAATTTGAAATAACTGAGAAGGAAAGCCTCATTAAATAAATCTACATAGACTAACTAAAGAACATAATTCTTCCAGAGCTTTTGCAAAATCAAAGAAGGTAATGTTTAGTTAATCTCTCATTTCAAATTTGTGAACTATAAAGGAACAGAAATACCAAATGCCTTGCAGATTGCTAGCCCACCAGTAATCTACAGTCCATAGTCAACAGCTGAACTCCTAATAGTGCAGCTGAGATGATACCTAGCTAATTGTACTGAATCTTTCATTTGCCAAGCCCAGAAAGGGCAGATTTTTAAAAGGGCCAGTCCCTATTCTAAAACAAACAAACAAACAAACAAACAAACAAACAAACACTATTAGGGTAGGAATATTAAAAATATGGCCAATAGATCTACAGAAAATCACTCCTCAGTGATTTGGGTTTGCAGGGCGAGTAGGCACATGTCATCCATAGCTCCCCAACTTGGGATTATGCGCAGGTGCAAACACTTTAAGAGGTTTGAACATGTTTGCAAAGAATGAGGTAAGATGCTCAATGGGACCAGAACGCAAGTTACGTAGTATGCCTTGGAGATGTACGGAGCAGGGTTAGAAAGCTGGTGCAACGTGAACGGACTAGGGTTTTTATCTGTGACTGCTTCCTGTAATTAAACTGTAATACTAAAATTTGGGGTTTATTGAGGGTACGTGATGGGCATTTTCCTCTGCCATTTAATTGCAGGGTCTTCTCATTGCAATCAAGGGTTTGTGCAGTTAGCCCAAGACATAACCATTCTATCTTGTTGATTTCCAATATGCAATGGGTGGAGTTTTTCTAAGCGACTTTTATCAACCAAGTTAGAGGTTTTTCCATATACATGGTTCTTAAATGTTAAGATAAACACTTAGCATGGTGTAGGAGGAAAATATGAAAGTTACTCTTTTCAATATGCTGTGACGTGGTTTCATTACGCCACTTCGTTTACTTGCTTGTGAACATTATTTCTAGGTGTTTCTCATCTTCCCAGCAGTTATCTGAAAATAAATGGAAGAGGTACATTTTGTTTTGTTCTTGTTATCAGCACTCGGAATAAAAAGTTAAATAATATTGGGGGATAGGGGCGAGATTTACAATCAGTAATAAACTGGCCCTGTACCGAGAAAACATTATAACTAAACCTTTCCTTGCCATTTTGATAGATTAATAGGTCTACTCTTATTTTCCATTCTAAATAATAAATTGAAGTTTCACAATGAATTTGCGTAGTGACAATTTTAAAGTTGTCGTTCTGGGAAAACATATGCTTGTAAAGGGGTTTGGCTGAAAGTCAAATGTAAGCCTTTCTGAGTTATTAGAGCCCAGGGAGCTGTTCTAACACACAAAGTGCTTGTGGGGGAAACATTTAAAATAAACACCCGAGAACTGTGGGAAGGTTAAATGAATCTCCGCTGGTGACCCATCCCCAGAGTCTATCATTCACAGCTTCGTGGAACCCGCAAGGCATCCAGGGGAAACCACAGAGCTGAAAAGAAACACGGGAAAACAGCACTTTAATCGCAACATGAAGTCCAAGCTACTCACAGTATCAAAATCACTTGTGCGGGAAGTGTTAAATTATACATTTTTTTTAAAAAGGGCCACGTTGTGTAAAAAGTATTGAATGTGTATGTCTGCTCACTTGTCAAGCAAAACCAGGCAACTCTTTATACAGGCTAAGATTTCTAATTTATCTGCGTTTCATAATTAAATATCAACCTCTCGCAGTGTACCAATGGATAGCAAATCCCAACTTCCAATTAAAATATATATGAAATATTTTATGAATGTACTGAAGTCATAAATGTGCAGAACTATAGCTTTCAAACTATTCCATGTTAACAGTTTGGATGTATACACATTAATTACTAACTTCACTTTTCTGCATATAGGTGCCAACATTGATAACAACTGAAAAAGTCTCATTTGTGCAAATGAAGAAATGACTTTAAATAAAAAGAAGTTAAAGGGTCATTTAACTAATTGGCTAAGAGTCGTTCATTCAAGACACTTCAATTAGGGAAATATTATTCGAATCATTAGAATAAATATAGAAAAAGAAACACTAGCAAGTACACATTTTAATTCAAAAATTGTCATGAAAACAGAGGTAACTATTTAAATTTGAAACTTCTATGTATATTTAATTAAATATATGAAGTGTTCCAAATACAAACTGAAACATAGTGTACTTTTTTACTTTATTATGAATATTGAAGAAGTATTGAGAATTGTTGTTTTACATGAGGTCATATTGACCGAGAAAAGTTTAGAATTGGAAGAGGCTAAAGATGAAGTCTCTTCCTGATTCATCTCTAGGTAAAATGAGGTCAATGAAAAAATTTATCTGTAAAGATTGCTGAGGATTTGCCTAAGTTTTGTGCATGTAGATTGAACTAATTTGCCAAACTAACATGCCAGTGAGCCAGAAGATGTGAATTATGTGCAAACCGAGACTTTTTAAAGCAATGAACACTATCACATTACACAAGCCGTATCCCCGAGGAGGCATTGAGTATGCCCCTTTTTGATATAAAACCAGGATAAAACACTTAATGAAGTAACACATCAAGTATAAAGGACAAATGTTGGGAAAATAAGAACGAAACAATATGAGTGTGATTGTGTCCTATGTGAGCCATGTTTTCTTATTACAAGAGTTATAAGGATCACTGTCATTTTTATACAGAGCCCCGTAGAGATTGGTAACTTGGTTGACTGTCATATTCTAGTGTGATATGAAAGTTTTAAAACATGTCCCCGAATTATTTGACACTCCTTCCATTGAGAATCCCTTACTTTCAAGTCTTGATGCATTTGAAACCTGTGTAACCAATGGAGTTTAGGGAAAATAACACAATGAGATTTCTAAGCCAGGTAGAGCTAGACCGTGCTGCGTCAACCTAGTTATTTGGATAGACGAGGTCGGACAATTAATTTCGCAAACTCATCCTAGAAAACGTCCTACTTACCTCATTGCTGAGTATCACTGCGGCCAGCTTCGAAGTCCTCCCCTTGGGGAGCTGTGCACCCACACCAGCGCCTCCTCCACCTGTCAAAGCAATTTTGGAACTCTTTTTTCTGGAACGGCCATCAGAGCTGTCATTGTTCCCAAAATCTGACAATTGAGTTCGCAGACTTGCCACCATGCTCTTAAGCTGACAGCCCTGTACGAACACCTCAGTAAGGAGTCATAACCTTGGCAAAGCTTACCGGATTGTTTGTACAGCGCTGCCAATATAACCTTGTCAAGGTCATGGCGTCTTACCGAGTTGTCTGTGCAGCGTTGCCAACCTAAGAGCACAGCGGCTAGTCTGCGAACTTCACTGTCAGATTTGGGGGACGACAGCTCTAATGGCCGTTACAGAAAAAGAGTTCCAAAACTGCTTTGACAGGTGGGCTAGGCGCTGTGTCAGTGCACAGCTTCCCAAGGGGAGTCCTTCGAAGGTGACGCAGTGATAGTCAGCAGTGAGGTACATACGACTTTTTCTAGGATGAGTTTGTGAAATTAACTATCTGAACTTGTGTGATCCAGAGGAGACAATGGCCATGTCAGGAGCCCGACTCTCCATGCCTGAGAGCCCATGTGTAACCTCTCTGCTGTGTCTTCTCGGGGGTGCGGGCCAGCCTCGTCAGCAGATGACTGCAGACAGCTGACATCTGACTTCACCACACGAGACACCAAGACAATGGGGATCGTCCAGCCAAGTTCTTTCCTAATTCCTGACTGCCGCAGGCAGAATTCTATGATGACTTCAAGTACACCCACCCTGGAATACAACCTGCCTATTCCCCACCCCTTGAGTGTGGGAAAGAGTTGTGAATATGAGAGGATATTCACTTTCTCAATTATGCCATGTTTTCTAAGACAAAGGTGGTAAGATAGTCAATCCTGTGATTGTATTTCATAGGACTCTGTGGTGGGTGTAGTGGAGAGAGGGAAAAGTCTTCTGCTGGCTTGGAAATCAATGCCGCCTTCTGCCACCCTGAGCCAAGAGCCCAGCTCTTCTGACCCAAAAGAATTTTGTGATAATAAATGTTACTGCTTTAAGTTCTTAATGTCTGGTAATTGCACAGTACTAAAAATAAAAATAAAAACACTGGCCCATAAAACTATGAAAAAGGCCAACGACTTGTTTTAGGCTGCTACGTTTTTGGAATTCGTCACAGCCATTGCTAAACCAACTGAACTGGGGATGATTTGTGACCCAGCCACAGTAAAAAGGACAGTTCCCTTCTGTTTGACCTTCTATTGAGAAAGGTCGCAGGTAGGCTATTCACCGGAGTCTCCGACAAGAAGGGAAGAGGGACAACCTGGAGTCGTGCTCTAAGAATCAGACTGAGTCACGGAAGCAGACCACAAAGGTTAAGAAAAAAAATGCACGTGGCATGCTGTCCCCCACGTTTGTTTATGCACCTGCTGCAGACAACTCTTGGAAATGCCTTCTGCGAATCTGGGCACAAAAGGCACCGAG
This sequence comes from Lyroderma lyra, assembly GCA_004026885.1. Lineage (NCBI taxonomy): Eukaryota > Metazoa > Chordata > Mammalia > Chiroptera > Megadermatidae > Lyroderma > Lyroderma lyra. The sequence goes on from PVJL010015991.1 coordinate 20,912, forward strand.
TTCCTAATTCAGGGGCTGAGGCCCTCGAGCTCCTTCTCTCTCGCATAGCTCTCCACACAACGTCCAGTGTCCGTGAGGCCATGGAGGTCCTGCGGGTCGGCCACCGCCTCTCATTCTGGAATAATCACGTCACTCTTCCTCTGTACTTGTCCCAACAGGCTGCTGGAACAACTTGTGTGGACACAGCAACCTTGTTTTCACTGCCGCTACCCCCCAAAGTGTGTTTGCTTATCGAGCGACCTCTCACCAGGCTTTTAGCACTTATCTGTACAAATAATGGAGGGATGAATAATCCATGAGGAATAAGCAGACACGTGGGTTAAGCAGATCAGGTTTTCGGGGTATTTAAAAAGATACTGGAGCCAATGAGCACATCACAATTCGTTCTTACCACCTCCATTTGCTACGGCAGTTGAAACAAATCACCACCAACTAGACGGATTTAAAAAAAAAAAAAAGGGAATTTATTCTTTCACGTGTCTGCTGCTAAAGGTTCCGAACCAAGACGGCCAGGCCTCGTTCGCGTGCTAGCACCTGCTTCCTGACCTCCGGGGAGTCCCAGCTTCTCAGGCCGCTGCCCTGCACAGCCCGCTCCGTCCCTGCCTTCCCCGAGGGACGTTCCCCCTGTGTGTGCACGTCGCCTTCCCTCCGTGTCTCTCTCTTTGGGTCTTTTCTCCTCCTATAACGACCCTAGTCATCTTGGATGACGTGCCCACCCTGCTCGAGTGACCTCGTTGTAACCAGCATCGTAATTACACCTGCCAAGACCCTGTTTCCGGGAAGTTCCCACTCACAATACCGGGGTAAGGATGTGACCCTGTCTTTCTGGGGAGACATCATTCAGTCCCCAACATGCCCATGTTATACACGTGGCCGAGTGAAGGACACTGTGAGGGCTGGGACAGCACTCTGAGTAACTGTCTGCACCTGTAACTCGGGGACAACTTGGTAAATGGAGGGCAGACGGTAGCATCCGCGTTTTAATTAAATCGCTGCCACACTCCGTGACATACTGCTTCTCACCAGGGAGTCCGCCACTCCCTCCCCCGTCAGCCCCACCCGGTCACTTGCACAGCATCGAAGCCATTGCTGTCACTGGTCTCCTAAGAACCCAGGCACGACTTCCGACTCCCATTCCTTGAATATATTTTTGAAATTTGTGCAATAAAGTTTTTAAAAAGTACAGGAAAGCAAGTTGTAAACTGGGCAAAACTGTAACCGTCCCCTCACAACACAGAATATCGAAATAAGAAACACGCGGAAGTGTTCAGACAGAAGCACATGGACACACATACATGTACATATCCGTGTGTACATACTTAATTTACACGAACATGTGTTTTGGTTTATTTATTATTAAATTTACAGGGCACCTTAATGAGAATATATGCATTTTTGTTAAAGGGGCGGGCTGAGACGTTTTGCCTCCCCTGTGATGGTTTTC
>PVJL010015992.1:0-22376 GCA_004026885.1 Lyroderma lyra
CAAAGAGACAGCCAACTGAATGGGAGAAAATATTTGCAAATAACGCATCAGATAAGGGTCTAATATCTAAAATATATAAAGAACTAATAAGACTTAACAACAAAAAAACAAACAACCCAATTGAAAAGTGGGCAGAAGAACTAAACAGACACTTCTCCCATGAGGAAATACAAATGGCCAGCAGACATATGAAAAAATGGCTGTAAATCTTGACAGAGATGTTATCGCTTGCTGAGAGCTGGGCTGTTCAAAAGGGAACTCACCGCTATGCACACGGGCGACAGCCCGCGGCGGGAGGCGTCCCGCGGGGGTTACTCTGCTCCCGCAGTACATCAGGGCGGAAGGGAGTGTCTTTCCCTTGCTCATTATTATGCTGGAACCCTTAAATACGCCGTCCTGGGGCTCTGGGGCTTCGTGCCACACGTTCTGGGGTGCAGACAGGCCAAGTGCTGACAGCCTGCCACGCCCACGTGTGTCACTCTGTGTCTAAGAGATTTCTATCAGACCGAAGGCACCCAAACCTGGTCACACGGCCGCGATGAAAATAACGGGGATTTTCAGGGACAGATCCGTACGCGGTGTTCTCCGGGGCCCGCCTTGCACTTTAAAGCTGAAAATCTGGTTCGAGGTCTCAGCTGCAGATGTAATGGATGAGAATGACCATTTGCCATCAAACGGTTGTTTGAAAACTCACTGGTGACCCAAACACTAAACGATCATCATAGAGCAGAGCGTTTGTGCTCAAGTCGTGTTTGTTTCCCTGAAACTTCATTCATCTTTATCTTCTCTAATGATAGCTTTGAATTTAGCTTGCGTCTGCACATATTTCGAATGAATCATCGGATTCATCTCAACTTGTGTAGAGTCAGCCATATTTCCAAATATAATAATTGAAACAAAGCAGGTTTAACAACAACAAAAAATACAGTGAGATGGTCACTGAAATAATGTGCAGGCATGTGTGATGTTTTCTTAGTATTATTTTCAGACACAGGGCCTAAGCTATTTAAGTTGAATAGTGTATATTCTAGCTAAAATAGCATGTTTTTATGCCATAATTTGTTTAAAAATCTATTTTTGTATTAGAATTTTGCTGTTTTATCTTCATGAGCTCTAGCCAATGACTCTAAGTCACATCACAAAGCAAAATCATAGTAAAAGAAATTGCATGTACTTGTGCGTACATGTTTCTGGCAGAATTTAATGATGTGTTGTCAATAGCTAGAATCTGGCAGTTAGAAAAGCTTCATTTGTCTTCTTGATAAAAATCGTTGACTGAAAATAAGGCACAGATTCTCCTTTCCCTATTCCAATGAGAAATAAGCAAAAATGTTTTTAGATACACATCAAAGCACACACATCGCACACACACACACTTAATCATTATCTCGCTGTAGGCAAGGTGAGCACATGGAACTGTGGGGGCTTGTACAATACATCCTGAAAGTAGGGGGAAATGCATATGTATGTGTCTGTCTATAGAGACAGAAGCATAGAAATATCTAGCAGACAAATAACACGGAGAAAATGCCTCATGACCCAAACTACAAAACACAGAGCAGCATAAGCTACCCACAGGAATGTTATTCCCCGTGGTCCTTCTTATAAGGTGTTTAATCGAATTTCGCTGAACTGTCCGAGCTCAGTTTGCCAACAAAACATCCATCCCCGCTCGGCCACCCCCATGTACCCTGCTGCCTTCTCGGATGCAATACCTCCTGGAGGCCACCGGCTTAGAAACGCAGGTGGTGGTCGTGACCCGCCCCTCAACTGCAAATCGGAGCAATGCCGACAGGTTCTAGAAAGGAAGGGGAGGAAGTCTAGGAGGGTTCCCACACTGCATACTGATGCAAGTGGAAGTCCTATACGCATTCCCCACCTCAGCAGGAGGTGGAACATGCAAACAATCCCAAGGAAAACGCGCAATTCAAACTATGCAGAATAACTTCAGACGAGACAGTAAGGGAGGGAGGCAGGGAGGCACTGCTCATGACAAATTAATAATGAAGACGGAGGACACAGGGTTCTACACAGACTCGGACCCAAAAGTGTGCATTTTTATAAGCAAAAACAATGATTTTCTCTCTTAAAAAGAAAGCAAACATACTTTGAAATGTAGTGTATTTCACCTCTATGCTATCACCACCTTACATTCTGCTCTACGCACATTAGTGCGACTTAAAAAACATTCTGAATTGAATTTAGTTGAGCATCTGTAGTTTTTCAGCGTGTGCTCAGAGCATCCTCGTGTACGACAGTGTCGCCGACAGGACCGCAATCTTTCGGAGTATGAAGGACACCCTCCCTCTGGGCCTTAGCTGGAGATAGTTCGCAGACTCACCCGTCGGATAAACGTCCGAGGAGCGTGTGTTTGTACAATGTCCCGTAAGCACTTGGAAGTGGTCTACATAGGGAATCATCGCATTTCCACTCCCCAATAAAGGCAGAGTGGGTAGTGCACACGTGTGTGTGTGTGTATGTGTGTGTGTGTGTGTGTGTGTGTGTGTGTGTGATGGTGAGTCCTCCTGTTTTCTGACTTTTCAGGTGTTTGTTGGGACAGGGGTTCCTAAACGGCCGATGTCGGGTTTCTGCATGGTGCCCACTGCGTTAGCGGCCGCCTCACGGTTTCTGCTTCTGGGCTTGTCTAAGTGTGATTCTATCAAGGGACGTGTTCTGGTCACGCTTTCCCCAGAGGACTCGTGAAAATCGTTTGGAGGTGCAGCGTCCAGCCGCCGTGGACGTGGGTGGTTTCTACCCCACCAGGCATCATGGACACTGAGAAGCTGGTTCTCCCCACACAACCTATGGTCGAGAAGTAGGATGCCCACAGAAAACAAGGTAAGTTCTCGTTTATGACAGACATGAGTGCAAGGGGACAGCGTGTCGTTTGAGCATTGGAGCCCGTGGTGAGGAAGATAAGGCAGAAGCGTGGGGGGTTGGTACCTGCCCTGTAGGGACCAAGCCCGGAAAATCTGTGAGGATCTGGGGGTCAGGTGGGTCATCTGCATTCCAGGAGAAACAACAGGAGGAGGAGGCGAGAGGAAGAGATTCAAACACAGCGGCACCTGGGGACTCGTCATTAATTGGTTCCAGGAGGCAGGACAAGTACCGAACAGACGACGAGCACCCATGAGGAATGACCTACATAAATTCCACACGTTCCCAAGTCAAACAACGCACACGGTGACCACAGAAGCTAAGGTATGACGTCGTGCACAGGGCAAGAGCCACTGCGTGACTCAGGCGTGACCCCTTGTCCCGGCCGGAAAGGGGAGGGAGTCAGGAGGCAATGACACCGACGCGTTCTAGCTGGTGTGTCCATGACCAAACACAGCACGAGGACCGGGGCAGAACGTTGGCACCAGAGTGCGTCGAGCACCGACTCCGACGCGTTTCAAAGCCCTCGGGGACCCAGGGTGACGTGTGTGAATCCCTGGGTGTAGGGAGCGGCAGAGGGAGACGAACTGCATGGAGGTGCTGGTCAGATGGTGACCAGAGCCTCTTGAAGAGGAAGTGACGTGTAGACGGGTTTAAAAGGACAAACTCCGTAAGAGCTACCGTGATGGATTTTCTTGCCCCAGAACTAGAGATTTCGAGTATAAATATAAAAGGCTTCCTCCAAGCATCTGAGCACAGTTATTACAAAGCGATTAAGTAAGTATTAGACAGTTTCCCGAAACGCGTCGCGCTGTAGCGTGCACCGCACCTGACGTATCAGTAAGACCTCCGGGCCGTGAGCTGAAGCCCGTTCAGCACGCGGATGGCTGTCGTGTACAGTCCCCACAGCGGGTCCTCTTCGAAACAGACACAGCTTGCAGTGAAGTCCTTATTTCGGGAGTGAATTCCAACAGATATTCCTTAGATACTTTTCTAAGTAGCGTCTGTAGACGCTGAAAGCCATCATCATGATGAAGATAGACAGACCTGGACCATATGATAACACGTAAGCATGCTCATAACGATGTTTATTAGCAAGTTTAAAAAGCTGCAATAATCCGTGAGTTAAGTCTACTCAGCAGGGGCAACCCGCAGTACCATCTGCACTTGGAGACGCGTTTCAGCGTGCCTGTCACTCGTGTGCGATCCCACGGCGGCTCGCCACCGAGAAGGCCCTTTCTGGGCCCAGTTTAGGGGCTGAAAATGGAAACCCAGAGATTAGGTGGCCCTTCCCGTCCTAGGAAACCTTTCATGAGAATTGTTCAGTGAGAATACAGCAGAAAAGAGGAAAAACGGGGGGAGGGGGGAATGAATGATGAACCCCTCAAACCAACGAGACTACAGATTAAAAATGATCTCAGAAAGCATTAGAGAAGTGATCTGAAACATTAAAAACAAAACAAAAGCTGGCAACACTGTCGTTAAGAAGTCAGGAAGAGGTGTGAATAAGAAAAACAGCGAAGTAGTAGGTTGAGGATGAAGAGTATTCACGGTTTAATTGGTCATCTTGTGAACGTGTGGTTTCTCCTGACTGAAGCTGGGGGGAGCGTTTACAAAATTCCCAAGAAAAAGACCGAAAAGGGGTTTGCTAAGCCCGCTTTTAAAAACAATCCATGAGGAAATGACCTTGTGATTGGATCTAACACCTTAAATAAACAGCAGCTACTGAAAACAGGTTTAAATTTCACACTTGTCCTCGACGATGTTGTGTTGGGTGAAAGCATTTTGGTGTCTGAGGCCTAAACGTTCATTTCTAACTCGGCCGAGTGAGAAACCACGGACTCGTGCGTGAACTCCTCAGGGGAGAGCGTCTTACAATGAAGTTCATGTCCTCATAGCTATTTACCTTCCGATTGCATTTGAGAAAAGTGTCTTCCATTGTACTGTAAGCTCATCTTTATGTAGATTTATTCCTCCATCTCAGCCAACGCTTGGACTGTTGAGTTTATGAACAAGCTTTACGTAGATGACGACTGGGCCAAGGTAGCTCTAACCCCGCTCTGCAACGATCACGTGGAACTAGGTCTGCTCGTCACACCAGTGGGCAGAGAGCAGAAACACCTAATTCTTCGTGTATCCACTCGGCAAATGATCTTTAAGAACAATGACCCAGAGCTAGAGAGTGGGATTAATCCTCATAAACGGCTCCCGAGAAGCTAAGTGGTCACAATCCCTCAATGCGGATTCCGATGAGCACTTCACGTTCATTCGTCAGGAAAGTCACCTTGGCTGCCCCCCCAAAGGAGTCACGACGCGAAGGCGGACCTACAGAACTGAATGGGAGTTTACAGCTTTCTGCTTTTAGGGCCCGTACCCCCATTTCCGAAAGGCAGGGTTTGCCCGTCGCTGAGGATGCCAAACCCTGCAAAACGCGGCGTGAGAAGACGATTCCGAACGGACCCCCGTGCCCGTGGCTGTGGCCTTAGGCTCGGAGACACGTTCTGTTCAGAAAGAACTCCAAGACAGTTTTTATCCTGTATTTTCACACGGAAAACCCGTCGGATTGGCTCCAGCCTCGGAGAGCGCGTTTACGTAAAATTACGTGAACGGGGCCGGGAGCTGCCTGTTTGGGTTGGGTCGGTTTTCCTAAACGGGGACTCAGTTAGAGTGAGCCTCACCCCCCTTAAAGGCCCACACGTTTGGCACCTGCTATGCGTACGGTCGTCCTTGTCACGATCCGCAAGCCGACCGGGCAAAGCCTCATCGTCCCTGGAGGCAGAGACAGGCACGAGGCCACTCCTACACGACTTCACAGCCATAGGAGTTTGGGAAATGGATTTTAAAAAATAAAGCTGTCATCTTCCTTTCCGTTGGCAACGCGGTTGCTACGTTCTGAAGAAGTGTCCAGGCCTCCCCAGGAAGAACGTCTGCGGGGGGCAGCCTCCCTGAACGCTCTTGAGCACCCCGACTTCCTCTCCAGCGCCTGTGGGCTTCGGCAGACCAGGGCCGCAGCGGGCCCAGGGACCCCGGGCTCGGGGCCCGTGTGTCAGCTCGTCGATCGCACACGTGACTGTCATCTCTCCAGCAGGACTCGGAGGTGAGCAAAGGAGATACTGTGTGGGGACTCGTGACGGAGACTCGGGCATCGATATAAGAAATTATTGTTTCCAACTGTGCACGTACGTCGTGAGATTGTCCTGCCTGGAGCAAAGGCTGTTATTTTTACTCGGGAGAGATTCACGGAAAACATTAGAATACGCTTTTTAGAATTCTCTAGATAGTGTAGTTAATAGATTGAAGGCAAACAAAGCCAAGGTCATAGCCTCAGGGTGCAAACACACACGGATCAACTCCAAACACACGAAATAGCTTCCCAAATAGAAGATGGGACGGTAGGCGTGAAAGACTCAGTAGCATGCCATAACTGATATACCACTTGATTTAATAGCAGAAAAAAAATAGTCAGTGTTGAGGACTTTGCAAATATTACATTGATAATTTCATTGATTTTTAAACAGGCGCCAAAACCTCTTTTCTCCTAAATTCCTTCATCATAGATGGGCTTTTGCAAAAGAAGAAAAAATAACAATGTTTACTTTTACTCTCTTCTTTTTGGAGAAGGTAAGAAAGATCTTTTCTTTTTCTTCTTTTTTTTTCTCTTTGGAAATTTTACTTTAACCTAAGAAGGCTCTGTTTTCAGGGTTTGCGGGCTGCGTCTTCCATTCACGCGGAGCTGGGGAAATGCCTGGGTCCCCACAGAGGCCACACGGAGTCACCGCAGACGCACGCGGTCGGCACCGCTCCGGGGATCGCTGGGGCGAGCTCTGAATCCAGCCATTGTCCGAGGAGGCTGAAATAAAAGTAGGTTTGTTTGCAAGGTCCATCTCCCAGAGAGGGCGGGGACACACGCTGTAAGAGGAGACCGATGCGGGTCTGAGGACGGGTGGGACTTCTCCTGGGAAGCCAGCCCTGCCGGACGCACCTGCCCCCCAGGGCCCCGAGCCACCGCTTCTCTGCACTGCTCTTGCAGAGATTGCATCTTTCCCACGGACTTCCTTCTGTAATCTTCTCGTGGTGGCTGGGGTTTTGCCTTTGTCATGATCACAGGGCATCTAGTCCTGGTGGTACGATTTCTCACCGGTTTCTTCCATTATTATATAAAATCTCCTCATTTCACATGGCCCAAGGTGGAGGTGGCAGATCGCTATTCGCTGACTGCTCAGCTAGGATTCACTGACAGATTGCAAAAGTTAAGATGATTCGAAGTTAAACAGCAAGGGCGTAGGTACTATTAGCATGCACATTCGTGCATGTGGCCTTAAATATAAACATTAACATTTAAAGTAAAATAGACTTAAGGGGTGGATATAGAGTATTCTAAATAGATACATAAAGAATCACATAAAACCTGCCCTGGGGAAAGCGCTCTCTCTCACACACACACACACACAGACACACACACACACACCCATAGATAAGAATGAGGAAAGTGCAAAGTCAAAACAAAGCATGAGAAAAACAAACAGACTTGAAACCACGCTCGCAGGCCCAAGGCAGGTTCACCTGGGGAGGTGTTCAGGTACGAGGCAGCGCAGGCTTTTGCGCTGGCGGCAGCCCTGGGGTGTGTGGAAGCCTTAATCACGTGGAATCGATAAACACAGATTCCAAGGCATTTACAAGAATTCCAAATACAGTGTCACATCCTCCACCGAGAGCAGAGAACTTTCTCACGAGGTATTTTATTTTCAAGCTGGCAAACTGATGGGACCCCAAGGTTGTTTCATAAGCAGGAGCGCGACCTCAAGCTTCCGATCAGGGAGCCCCAGGGCACTGAGAAGAGGTGTGAACGGGGCACACTTCACAGCAAGCTCAAGGCCCACGCCTCCTCCATGGGCCCCTGGGACTTACGGAAAAAATGCTCAAAGATAAAGTTAAAAACCAGTGAAACACAAGTTGTCTTTACATCTAAAAAGAAAGGTCAGTTCATCAAAAAAGAGACCATCAAAAGGAAATAAATCAACAGACTGAAATTTTACAAAACAATTGAGAAGCGTGTTTTCTAGAACTAGCACTTGATTTCATGTGTAAGCCCGTGTAACACGACGCTTCTACAACACGGTTCGAGAATTAGAACAACCCGGAGAGTAATAAAAGCTTTTACGTGCAAAATGAGCCTCATTTGAAATCAGAGACACCCCTGAATAACAGGGAACGTAGTAACAGCTCAATGCTTAAGGCTACACGCAGCCACACTGTCGGAGCTGCAGTCCCTAAATGCAGCCCCTCCCCCGAAAGCAGCACCAAGTCCCAGAGAGGACTTCACGGGGACTCGGCACCATGTAACGGAAGTCATAAGGATCTCTCCGCTAAACGCAATCTGAAAGAACAGATTTTTTGCCAAAAGTACCGAGTAGAAGTCAAGATGATGCTGAAGGAAGTTCAGAGGATGAAGGTACCTTGTCACCAAGACAACGCCCTCGGTGAGTGGTGCTCAGTGGTGATGACGAAGAAAACATTCTTCGTACGCAGCAGTAATGTGTCAGACTTTTGCTGCAAATGGCTTTACTAAAGGTATTGCTCTTACTTATAAAATAGAATAGTGTGTTATTTAAATTTTTGGAACCCGGCCCCCTTTTCGTACTAGCTCTTTGTTTTGTAGAACACGGGTTCGCCTCACACAGCATTTCCGGAAGCTGCCGACCACGTTATAGGGGGGTTACATAGATATAAAACACGTATTACCTAATCACTGACATTTCACAAGATGGTGTTGTTTTAAACAATTATACGTATTTCTAGTTGTTGACTGGAGTGTGTATGTGTGATGATTCTACCTGTACACGTAGATAACTATGCAATTATCTCGTTCATCCCGGAGAGTAATCCATTAAAAATGTATTGACTTAATGTTAACCTTTGCCACAGAGCGATTTCGTTAGAACGGAACCTCCCTGTCGTTATTCCTAACATTTTTAGTTTGCAGGAGCAAAGCAGGTTTGAAAGTTTGGGGTCTGACAGGTCCCTCTCTTTCACATTTCAGCTTTGTAAATTTTGCAGAAAGCTGCTTAATCTCTGACTATCTCAGATTATTTATTACTGAAATTGTGACAATCGGAGGTCATGCATGCTCAATGCCTCGTATAGTTTCTGGAACATATTTGTGTGTGTGTGCCTTCAGTAAATGGCCAGATTAAGTCGCATAGCTATGGATTGAAGGTAAAAATGTAAACAGTGCCTCGCAGATAACGCACAACCACAATACACCATGAATGGAGAAGTCTTGGTATTTGTGCAAAATGGAATTTGAAGTTGCCCAATGAAATTGCTTTCCTAGGGATGCTGGCTTCCTGGCGACACCAGTTGAAGAAGGAAGGGTGGCATCTATTGAACAGGGTGTGTTCATGCCACGCTTAACACTGAAGGCACGAGCAGAGGACAGAAATTTTAAGAAACTGTTTGTGTTGCAAACCTACTTCTGAATAGATGAAAACAGCAGCACGTGTATTCACTTGCATAGTTTTCAGTTGGGCGTATGTTATTATTGCTGTTTACACTTAGTTTGCACATCTCCGTTTGTAACTTCCACTGTTTGTTCGCAAAATCTCTGTAAATACCTATAAAATTAACCGAGGTCGTGGATGTTGACAGAAATTAATTAGATGTGATATAAACCGTGTACGTGTCGTTGTAATGAGAGATGTGAATGTTTATGACAAACGTTGTCTGATTTAGTAGAAAGAGAAAATTCCCCCGAATAAAAGGGGCGCAGCCCACAAGCAACTCAGATCTTATTAATATGGACGGAAGCATAAAAGTGTCACGTCCTCAGAATGACCTCTTTAAAAATGTCACATGATACCACAAGGGGCCGGAGGGCTATAAAAATTGATGTGAGATTTGGCCATGGCCTGTTGAGTGAGAAAATAACAATAAATTCGATGTTGGTGGTTTTATTGAGAGGAGTTGACATGACGTAACCTGTATATTTTAGTGAATAATTTGATAAGGTTTGATGTATGTGTACACGTATAAAACCAACAACATCGTCAAAGCAATGAGCATATGTCCAAAAGCGTCTTCAGGCTTTCTTCTAGAACCTTCTTTCTGCCTCTCCCCACCCCCGCCAGCCACAGCCAACACTGACCTGCTTCCTCTCACTGCGGTGGGCTGGCGTTTGCCTCGAATTCACGTGACTCGCGTTACACTTTGTGCCTTCTCCGGGGGCGGGGGGCTCCGCCTCTGCACCCGGTGCGGCGCCTTGAGGCCCGTTCGTGCCGCCCACGTCCATACGTAAGTGACGTCGCTGCGTCCTCCCCGCCTGCCTGCGGGTTCCCGGAAGTCCGCGCCGTCTGCCGCCGGGGGCTCTTACAGCAAGGGCCCCGATCGCATCCTCGCGTCCGCGGCTTCGAAGGCCCCTGCACCGCCCCTTAGATGAGTAGCACGACGGCTGGTCGGACGGCGTTGAACTTGAAGAAAACTCTCCGAACAGTCAAATGGTTGCTCCAACGTGCTCGAGCCATTTGACGTCCCCCCCGGCACGTCAGAGCGTGTGGGTCCCTTCCTGTCTTCCCCGCCGGGCTGCCTGAATTTGGTTGTTCTAGTGGGATCTGTTCCTGGCTCTTCCACTCCCGGGCCAATAGCGCCCAGACTGGACTCGCTTTAGTTCCTTCGTCATCACCACTCAAGGTGCCCGTGACAGCAGTCTAACTGCAGCCAAGTCTGTTGAGAATAAGACACGTCCTTGGTGCCACCACTTTCACTGTTTGATTCCTGTTAAAGTGGAACGATTAATGCTTTGCTCCTTAAACTCAGACGACAGTCATTTGTGCCAACTTCAGAACAAAATTAGAAATACGTCTATCTGTGTAACCCACGTCTCAGTGGTGTGTGACACTGAGCAGAGGCTCCGCTCTGTCTCCCTTTCTGCTTAGGAATCTTAAGTGACAGTCAGTGTTGGCTTAAGGGACAGCTGGGAGCCATCGCCTTGAGTTGAAGTGCAGGGCCACGTGCAGGCGCCTGTGGGGGTCCTCCCTCGCACGACACCCCACTCAGTGTCCTCTGCAGACTAATGAGGCCAGTTCAACTGCGTGTCGGGGCGGAAGCCCCCGAAAGCTGCCTTCAGACTGTGGGGACTCGGGAGGGCTCAGACAGAGCTGTTCTCTCCAAATCACATCACCCCTTTTCCTCCCGGTTCACACAAGGAGAACTGGGGGGTCCGTCGACACTCGTCATGCGGGCGGAGTTCCGTGGGCCTTGACACCTGAGGCTTCACGTGTTGGAAAGTCCAGGCCACCTGCACGCCAAGCCCGGAGCGTGAGGGGACGAGGGACGAGCAGGGCTCCTCTGTCCCCTTCCCGAATGCTCCTGCACGCAGAGCGTGGGCCGCGGGCCGGCGGCGCCAGCAGCCTCCGGGAGTGAGCCGAGCCCGCGGCCCCGGGGTCCCACGGCGGCGGGAAACGCAGCCTCCGGGGACCATCGGTGACACGGGCGCCCTCAGAGCCGGGGGGCGGTCCTCCCAAAGGGCTGGCGGGGCCCTCGGTAGCCTCGCCGTTCCCTCGCGGCGTCTGATGACTGTGCCAGTGCACCCCATGTCCATCATCATTGCTGTCACTTCCTTCTCTACTTCCAGCACTCCTCGGGGGGCGGAGCTCTCCCGTGACCGTTCCGTGGTTTGAAAAGGGGTTCTTACCAAATAAGTTTGTCCCTGTCACCCTTAACGTGTGCATTTAGCTGAGGCTTTGCTGAATTTGAGTTCGCACACAGCTTAAAAGCAGCATCGATACTGTTTCGGAACCCTCGTGCGTTAAGCGCGCGTCCTTGAACGTTGTCGCTGGACTCGCAGTCGAGACGGACCCCTCAGCATCACAGCTAAACGACAGGGCAACCATCACTGGGACTCGTCTGGGGTCCAGCTGACCAAGGACACGGAAGAAGCCACCTCGGAACCGAGACCCCGACTTTCTCACGAGTAACCCACGTCCGGGGCCTACTTGCTGCCGTAACAAACACCCCCCCAGACGTTCTCGGCCTTCTCCGAGCGAGAGCCGGTGCCTGATGAAGGGTAATGCCCTCAGGAGCGTCCATCACTTTAACGTCACCTACTGAGGTGCCGGCGGGGGGAGCACACACCGGTGCTTGCCTGGCATGTAGTAGGGGCGCAGGACATAGCTGGATAAACGCGTTTAGGGGTGAAAACCTTCCCGTGAGAGCGAAAGGAGGCGTGCAATCGCCGCCTGGTCCTGGCGATCCACGTCCGTAAGGGTAAGATCCGTAATGAGGAAAAACCTCCCAAACTAAGCAAAGGCACAATAACGCCGTTTCGTACCACAACGAGCTTGGGCTTCGACATAACACGAAGCAGTTGTTAAAGCAATAAACCGAACTGCAAACACCCCCCATCTCTCCCCCGTCCCCTCCCCCACAAATGCCATCATGATACCTTTTTTTTTTTTTTTTCTGGCCCTTTTTAAAGCACCGGCAAGCTTAATTTTAATTTTCAAAAGGCTGAGTCATTGGGCTGAGCTATTCATAAGGCCTGTGACAGTTCATTTTAATCTATGCAATTTTAATAAGTAAGAAGTGATTGTAGATGCACTTCTTCTGATAATCAGTCAAGAAAAAAAGCACATTTTGAGCACAAGAGACAGAAACAGTCCATTTAAAATTCTTTTCATTCATTCGGAAGGATTTTAAAAACATGAAGGAGGTTTGTTCAAGGTCACCATTAAATAGCCTGCTACTAATTCGTTTAGAGATAAAGGCCCTTAAAACATGTGCCATTTTTCAAATCGTATCGTCAGAGCCTTTACTTCCACAGCCCTCCCTGTGTTAGGGTTCTGTTTTCCTGCTCCGGAGGGTAAGGTCGGTGCAAACAACACACTGAGTGCAGTTTTACGTTTAGTTTACGTCGCCCGTGGTGACGGGGCATGAGAAAACGCTGACGGATGGTTGCGAACGCACCACTTTTTGCAGAACACAATGTCTGAGAAACAGCTCGGGACCACGGGGCCATGTAAACGGCAGCTTTCCTCTTCCTCCCTCATTTGTCATTCGAGTCAACGCTTTAGAGCCGAGTGAAGTGCAAGTTGTCTATCGAGCTCGTCACCACGTGTCAGCCTGGTAGCAGGACTCCAAGTTCATCTGTCGCCCTGAGCGCACGGAAAGTCGGCCAGTGCCACAGGCTAATTCAGGCCAGTGGTACTTTTCAAACTATTTCTAAATGAGTGCTTTAGATGCAGGAGGTATTTTGTTTTTTTTTAAATCGTGTTCTAGTTTGCTGGGCCTCATGTAGCCAACCTAATAGCTTAAAGCAACAGAAATGTGTTCTTCCACAGTTTTAGAGGTCAGACATCTGCGATTAATTCCACGAAGCCAAAGCCAAGGTGTTCTCAGGGCCGAACCTCCCTCCTGCGCTCTGCGAGAACTCATTCTTCACATCCGCCATCTTCCGGGGGCAGACGGGATTCCTTGACCTGTGGTCCTGTCACTGTCCTGCCAGTCCCTTCACCCTGTATTCCCATGGCCTCCTCGTGTGTGTGTGTGTGTGTGTGTGTGTGTGTGTGTGTGACATCGCCTTGTGCTTCCCTGTCACCAAGAGTCATGTGATCGTGTTTACGACCCACCCAGCTAACCCGGGAGCCTTTTCCCTTGGTCTGTTCGAGCTGCACTAGCTGACGGCCAGCGGGGTAGCTTATGCACAGCTCCGGGGTGGCAGCGGCAGACGCAGAGTCTTCTCACCACGGTCCCATGGTGAGATCGGGCTCTGTGGGGTCCCCTTTACAACAACACTAGTCTCCTCCATGAGGGATGCACCCTCCTGACCTGAGCACCCCCACCCCGAGGCCACCACCTCCTCATTCCATCACATGGAGCATTATGATTTCAACGTGACATTCTGGGGGACACAGACGTCCAGACTACTTCAAGATCCTTAACTCTGTCACATCTGCAAAGACTTGCCGTACACAGTAACGTACACAAGCTCCAGAGATTAGGACACGGATACCTTTTGGGGGTCCACCTGTTAGGCCACCTCAGTGATGAGGAAAACTCCTAGACTCTGTGGCTCTTTCAACTCAAACTGCTCCTAAACCAAAGTGTTAACTTTACAATTCTGGAAAATATTGAAGTTTGCTTCTTTTATTTTTATTCTTAATGTCACCACTCAGCAGAGTGTCAAGCTATTTCTGCCTGCTGACATCTTTACGTGTTAAGCTATCGCGACGTCTGATCCCCTAAACGTGCATCGGAGAGAAACGCAGTCACGTCATTCTTTCCCACCAAGAATTCGAGTTTCTCAGACGCCTGGGGCGTTTCTAAATTTGTCTATTTTCAGAACAGAAACACGGAAACGGTTAAGTTATAAAAATTATACCAGTTTTCGCAAAACATCTCTGAGAATTATCTGACTTCAAAAATGGCGAGAGTACAGCACAGTGCTCTTCAAAGCCGTGCCAGCGCTGCGGGCTACACGGCGGAGCACTCGGCCTCAAATCCACGCCCATTGGTTCCCAGCAGGTCGTGCGGCCGTAGATAGACAGACTAAATGCCTCCAGTGTACAAAACGCAGCGCACGCCCCTGCTGTGCTCCTCTCGCAGGTGGAGGAGGGGCGGGGAGGGCACCGGCGTGTGCGCCGGCCGGGCCCTTCCTGTTTTACCTTTCCTAAGAGCCTGACACGTAGGACTGCCCTCTGGGCCCCACCCTGAATCCCCCACGATTTCGGGTTTTAATGACTCGTACTTCCATGAACAATTTCCTAGTAAGGTTAGCAGCCCCGTGTGCTCTGCTACGTTTAAACGCTTTCCTAGTCCCTTGTTTCTGAATAATCCGGTGTTGGTGACTCCTGCATTGGTTTGTGCACAGAAGATACCAGCTACAAGCACAGTCCGGCCCTTCCCAGGGGGACAGGTAGGGCCCCCAACACCGTCACCTCCTGACTGTCTCGGTGTTCTCGCCCTCACAGCTGGCAGGCTGCTGCTTGTGGTGTAGAGTATTACCCACCTTTAGCGTGATGCCACGTGCAAGTGGCGTGGCCTGCGCTCTGCCTGACGCGTTGTGGACGCCAGCCAGCGTCAGCCTTCTGTCCCCATCACACGCCTTTTAAATTGTGACGGCTGCGGTTTTCCTAATGCACCTCATCTCCAGTCTCTGCTGGGAGGCATGGAACCGGACAGGGCAGGGGGCAGGCACAGAACACAAGCGAACCGGGTAAGCTGCAGGTTGTCGTGGCCTTTGCTGGGGCCCACCGGAGAGATGGGCCCACGGGGAGTCGGGGAGCGGCTGGGGACAGCAGGGCGAGAGGGGTGTGGACCTGTGCTGACCTTGAGGCAGCGCCCCTGGACCCGGAGACCAGAGGTGGGGTAGCGGAGCACAGGCTGGGGTCTGCGGGCAGGCCGGGCGCAGGCCGCGGGCCGGAGCGGGCCTTCTGACTGCTCTGTCCCGCGTGGCCAGGGCTGCTCAGAGAAGACGAGACGCCACCGAGGCCCAGGGAGAGGGGAATAGCAGCAGGTCCCTGCTCCCCCACCCCTCCAAATTGTAACAAAAATAGGCACCTTCAGGAAAGCTGAGAGATGGGACCCCCCCCCCCTCAAATGGCATTAATCTCTGGAGAAGTGGCAGGACTGCACACTTATAAGATCTTTGTACTACGAAGTGAAGGTGTAATATTATTTAAAGGTGGTCTGATTAATGACAATTTGGTGAACATTAACTTCAAAATAATTTTATGCATAGAAAAAAGTAAGGAAAGGGGAGACAGAGGGAAAAAGAAACAAAAACGTTAAAACAAATAGAAAACAGCTAGCAACGTGGTAGGTTTTAATCTAAATGTATCAATAACCACATTAAATACGAAAGATTTAAGGGGCCAGTTTAAAAACAGAGGTTGGATTGGTTTAAAGTAAAAGGACAAAGAAATGTATCGTGCCAACACTGACCACATTTAAAATTGGGAGTAACTATATTGATAAAGTAGAATTCAGAACAATGAATTTTATCAGCAGAACATTACATGAGAGAAATATTATAAAATAATAAAGGAGCTCAATTTTGCAAGGGAAAAAGAATCTAAACAAACTTGTACCTGGCAGAAGGGCTCCAAACTCCACAAAACAGTAACTGATAAGACTTGAAAGAGAAATTTGAAAATCCACCATTATATCTGGAGCCTTTGACGTTGCTATTTCCGTTAAGGCTACATATTGCATGACTCCAAGTACGGTGTTCGGGAAAAGCAAAACCATAAAGGTGGGACACAGGGCAGTCATTACTTGGGGTACAGGGCAGTGGGGCAGACTGACAACAGAAAAGTGAGACAAAAACTTGGGGGGTCGAAGATACGGTTCTATCTCATGACTCTTTTGGAAGATCCCGAACTGGGTACTTTTCAGAATTCATAGAACTCGCTATCACAATCAGTGAATTTCAGGTTATGTAAATTTTGGAAAGACTAATGTGCAAAATGAGAATAAAGTTGCAACAAATTAGAAGAAAATAGATGTTTTATGCTAACTGTAATTCCAATGGACCACTTACATTGAGGATGGTGGGAATCAAAAACGAATTTAAGTTACTTTGGAAATGGAATTTTGACTAAACACAAACAAGAACTGTACTTCAGTTAGTAAACCTGTTTCCATGGCATTATTTATTCCAAAACTTCAGTAAGGTTTTAACCCTTTCTCTGTGTTAATTGACTTAAAGGTTTTTTTTCCCCAAAATGTGTCAAAAAGCCACAAAAAATAAAAAGTTGATATTTTGACTATGTTCTGCCTTTAATAATAACATTCTGAGTTGCTTTGTATATCAGTGACATTATTTTTATTGAAATTTTTGTTATATGCTAATAAATTTACCATTGCACTGAATTTTCACCAAAAATACTCAAAACGTACTAAGTGGCATCAGTTAGATGTAAGTATAGATGAATTAGAATCTAACGGCATTGATGACATTAAACCTTTATTACAGAATGTCACACGACGTGGCGTCCAATCGTCTTTGCCGTTGGTAGTGCCACAGGAAAACGCACTAAACATCTGCTCAATGGAGACACGTCCTTGAAACAGTTTCACCCTGAATAACAATTTTACAATAATCCCAGTATTTATATTTTTAAGTCAATACAGTTAAGGTGGTAACTTTTATTAAAATAAATGATTATATCGAAGTAAAAAGTGTTCTGATTGTTATTCCTTCGGTTCGCTAGCGCTCTTGGGGTGAACTCAAACGCACGGTCAACAGATGGAAATACCCATTTGGATAGATCGAATGTCGCGACAAAAGGGTTAAAACAAATACATTAAAGACCACAGATAGGGGAAGAGGAGGCTAGCACAAACCCAACGTGTCTGAACAAAAGAGTATTGATCTGTCCCTGTGACTACCACAGTTGCCTTCAGTAGTTACGGTAGCATGAGTTATCAATATCGATTTTATAGTTTGAAGACAACACTGTGCCTACCAAAAATCACAGAATTTCAATATTTAACTCTGGCTTTAAAAAAAAAAGGAAAGCATGACTCCCTTTATTTTTATCATTATTATTTTTAATGATGAACAAGCAGGAGTGAGGGTGACATGCGCCATACGTCCTAGGTGACTCGATGGTTCGAACGACAGGTGGACGGTAGGACGAGCTCACGCCGTCCTCAGAGCCGTGGAACGGCAGCGCCGGTTAGTACAGATTTTCCCGGAGGGATATTTTCGGATTCATTTGGTTGGATTGTTGAAGATATTTTTGAAGTTCTTTTCTTCATCTAACATGGTAACGCATTCTAAGAGGCTGTCTTTTCAGACATTTCAGACATTTTTGCTCTCTTCTTGTTACCTAGGAAACAGAAAGGATTTAAATATTTGTGCTGGGAATTAGATTTTTGTCGCATAGTTCTGTGTGTCTTCCCAATGGATATTATTTTTCTAACTTACTGGATTTTTGTTACAGGTAATGCTTCGTGTTGGAGTAGAAATAAGCTACAGATGTTACTTAATCTTCGTATTCAAAACTCTTTTAAGAAAGACAGCCTACTCCCTTGCTTACACACAAAGTCCTAAAGTCGTAACACGAAGAAGACTGGATCAATTGCCACTGTTCACTAGGAATTGCTTTATTTGTTGGATATAAATTAGCATCAATCAACAGTTGTAGCATTTGCATTTTAATGCAATTTCTGAAGTGATAAATACATCTTTAATCAGGGTTAATGTAATACAATTACAAAATAAAACATTTGCTTAGTACATTTAAATTTCAATGTAATACGTAACCACCAAATTAATTAGCAAGAGAAGTGATCTGATACAGGTCTTCGGTTGAAGCCATTTCATGTAACATAGATGCATGAAGGACATGCCTGTGCCCTTTATTTAGTCCTTTGAAAAATTCTGTTAATGGGATTAACAATTAAAAATTTGGAAACAAATTATACAACCAAATTATCGGGGGTAAATGTTGCTTTTATTTTTCTTTGAAACGTCGCACATCTTAGTCTCAACAAAACAACATCTGACGGTGACCTTTCAAAACGGGTTTGTGTAAAAAGTAGAAGGAACTGTCATGGTCATAAAATGAAGAGGGTCCCCCCCCCCCAGCTGACGGCCGAAAGCGTGGCACCACACGTGTGACGATCACACTCTGTACACCTGAAATGCAATATAACACTGGATGCCAACTACAATCGGAGAACTGACGAACTCAGTAACGAACTCGCATGACAAAGAGAGGGAGAGAGAGAAGGGTGGCATTTGAGGTGTCGCACTCCCCTGTCACAAATGTAAGTGGTGCACACGGATACAAGGACAATGGGTGGTGATGAGATAAAACGAGAACTCGAGGCCACGCGCTCTTACGTGAGCACGGAGCTGCTGGCTACTGAGAAGCAGCGTTTAACGGTTTGATTGAAATGCAACAGCTCATACGTCTACTCAACGAGGCTGCTACCTGAATGTCTAAGTAGCACGTGGGTACCACCTAAACAAGCTCTTACTTATTCAGAAAACACACCCGATTCTCCAGCTGCCCCCCTCCCCACTTCAGTCCATATAAAACATCAAATCTGAGCCGTCTTCACTGTGAAGACAGTTTAATAGGTACATGGAAGAGAGAAAATTCTGCAGAATGTTGAGATTCTCAAAAGCCTGATTTGCTTACTAATGCGAATGGGAGACGAAACCCATCAGCACGGGGGAGAGCTCAGACACCGCTGGGGGACCGTGACTCCCCATTCTGCGTGGGCACATGGAGGTCACTGGGGACAGGACTGAGCTGCTTCGGTGGGACGACGGGGCCAGAACGAGGTCAGAATGGGTTTGGGAGGGAGCAGGTGACGAGGACACAGAGACACAGCCCTTGACCACTCTTCTGGAAGCGTAACTGCCAGGCAGGAAGGAGAGAGCCGGTGCTGCACGGACAAGAGTAAGGGGTGGGGGACGTGTTTCTTGTTGGCCTGAGTGAGACCGTCGAGGGCTTCCAACAGGACTCTGCTATAAAGACGAGGTGGCATTCGAAGAAAAAATAGTTGTAAAATAGAACCAAAAGCTCCGCGAACGAGCACGCAGGATTCTAACAGCAGGAGAAGCCCAGGAAACTGAGGCGGAGCAGCAGATTTGGGGGTCCTGTCTCAGACTCCTGGGTGGGGTACGATCACTAAGAAGAAGATGGCAGAATTCTACCCAATTTGCAAGTTTCTCGTCGTTCTCTCTTGCACTTGGCTTTACGCTTCTGCTTTGAAAACACGTGCTATGTTCATGCTTATCCAATGAAATAGATTAATCAATAAAAGTGCCTTTAAGTCCCTGTTGTGGAAGGACCAAGCTCGCTTCTACCATGTCCACCTGCTGTGGTGTGGCCAAATCCTTCCTCATGGGGACCTAGGGTCTCTCTCTCTCTGTGTCTTTCTCTGTGTCTTTCTCTGTGTCTCTCTCTCTCTCTCTCTCTCTCTCTCTCTCTCTCTCTCTCTGTCTGTCTCTCTGTCTCTGTCTCTGTCTCTCTCTCAATGTGTTCTGAGTTGACAACTGGCTCCCAACTTTGAGACTTGGCTCCACTTCTCAAGCTGAGCGCAGGATTGGGAGTTTCCGTTGGAGAGGTTGACCCTGACTTCTGCTCATGATGCTTCACCTCATTGGATCATGAAGTATGAAGCACCAGCCCCTGATTTTATCTCTGTGCTCACCCGTCTGCCCCCCAGCAGCATGAGGCAGCTGGACAGGTTCCTGGGAGACCTCATGCTGACCATCCTGAGTTTAGGGTGACTACTTCGGCCTTATTTCTGATGCTCCTGGGCTGCCAACTGAGGGGGAAGCTGGGGACAACGGAAGGAAAATTGGATCCTTTTGGGGGAACCACGAAGCCTTCATGTCCTTTGAGACTTAAAGGATGAACAGATGATCTAGTCTTGGAAATTGAAGCAGGATTCCTCTCAGGAATGCAAACAGGTTAGTAGAGGGGTTATTCAAGTCTTTACTGAGCTTATATTGTGAATGTGAGGTATTTCACACGCTTTAGAAACACCCTATGCTTTTTCTGCAAAGTATTTTTCTTGTATATTCTTGTGCATTACCATATATAATGAATTCTTCTCCTTAAGTAGTTTGCAGTGCATTGTAACCCCCACGACATCTATTAGTCCATCATCTTTCTAGCTATCCATCCTTTCTCTATCTAGAGATCATTGAACTGTTATTAGTTTCTATTTATAATGAATTATGTCACATTTTAATACATAAGAAAATACTTGCCATTATTAAAATTATTATAACAAATGTGTTCTCTCCAAAAGAAATTGCAACACTTAAAACCTTGATATAGAAGAATGTTTATATTTATGGGAAAATGATACACCAGTAATGTGACTCCTGGGCATGTTTACTTTGTAAGTCCTTGAAAGTTAAATGTAAAGAAAATAATTTAGTGTCAGGTCATGTAGGCAAAGCTATTTGCATTACTTTATTATGGAGTTTTTCTGAAATTTCAAGTATCCGATTGTCACTATTAAAATGTTTCTCTATGCCAGAAGAGTTATTTTCTCGTTTGTATTGCTAAAACTCTGTTCACTCCAAAAATAAAAATGTAATAGGCACACTATGTCTGCCACGTCGAAGTTATACTCATTTTAGATTTGAATCTGCACTTAAAAATATGTACGACTTGTTAGGCAAAAACCCATTAGACCTGCATTTCAGAAGAAGAAAGGTGAAGTCAGGAGGAGGGAATAAATAAACAGAATAAAGTTCAGTTGAAACATTTATTTCTCCAATTTAGAATTTTTGAAATACATGCTTCCCAATCTATTGAAAAAGCTACGTATACGTGTTGCAGAATATTCTTAGAACTAAGCTTTCCTTGTGTCATTGTGCTTTTATTTATTTGTTTGTTTATATTTGGGTGGTTCCCTGGCTGGGAATCGAGCCCAGGCCGCCGAAGCCTAGTTACCACCCCTCCAGGGAACCACCCCCCATCGTGCTTTTAATGGATAAATACATGCAAAATGCATTGTAGATAGCATCTGTACACATATATGCATATACGATTTTCTCTCATTAAATATAAGCTCAATTTAAATTTAAATTTGACAATTTACTGTGATTTAAGGTCTAGATTTCCGAGCAATTAAATATGTATTGCTAATCATAAAATGTACATTCGCTAATAAAAAGGAAATAATCTTGGAAGAGAGATAAGCAGCAAGTGCTAGCATGGCATTTAAATTCATGAAGCAAGGAAATGGAGACATGATTAGGACTGATGATAACAAGGAGAGGAAAAGTACTACTAAACCCTAGGACTTGACTTCAGACATTACGCGGCATGATAAAGGGGTAAAAACTTTTCAAGGTTATAGTTTTCAAGAGTTTTAGTCAAGAAACAATGTAGTGGATTTTATTATCAAGAACTGTTTTTTAGATATTACAATACGATTACTATTACTTCATACATATTTATTTTACAGTCAAACTTAAGTAGGTATTTCATAGAAAGCAGCTATATATCGGTTGAACAGGTAGGAAAAATCAGGTGTGGTGTAGGGAGCGAAAACAACATCATTTATACTTTGCATCCAACCGTCTAAGCTCTCCTAACGGGGCTGATGCTCCAATTAGCAGCCACAGACGAACAAGAGAAAATGAAAGGTTTCAGTGGGGGGTACCCGGGGAGCCCCCGGGAGCGTGAGAAGCACGAAGGCCGCCGGGGAGCGTCGCGTGGGTCTGACCCTTGTGGACGGCAGGGGGGTGCCCGAGGCCGGAACCTTCTCGCTGGGCCTCTCAGAGACAACGACCCGGGGGTCTCGCTGACGGGCAGCCGCCGGGAGCCCCCTATCTGCCCCGCGTAGCTCAAACCAGGCAGCACCCTCAGATCTGCTTCCTGGGGCCGGCCGCTCGGTCTGCGCCTCCTGGGCGGGACAGGGGGCCGAGGGGCACAGCTTCTCCCCGAGGCTTCTGCCGCTTAAACACGGCCGAGAGCCGCTTCCGTAAAGGCGTGTCGGGGCGCCACGTGGGTTCCCTT
>PVJL010015993.1:0-22327 GCA_004026885.1 Lyroderma lyra
TACTCGTGGACCCATGTTGACTCACACGGTCCTAGTGGACTTCTGCACTGTGGGATACTGTTTGTTGATACGCTCTTTTGAAAGGGTTGGCCGTAAAAATTCACAGAGGATTTATAAAACACTGATACAGTTATTGCTTCAAAGAAGAGAGAATTGACTGAGGAAAAGTTTATAAAGAAGATACACTGCTGGGACCTTTTCTTAAATATCAAAAATCAAAATTCCTCATTGGACTGTCAATCATTTTTTATCATCAGTTAGAAAACAAGTATACAAAATAGGTCAGTAGCAACATATAATGGTGATAAAGCAGATGCAACTGTGATAATATGAAGAAATGTTTGTGAATACTAAGTGGAAAACAAGGATAAAATTTATGTAATATACTATTTGGATGGTAATTTTTTTAATGATACATGTTTATTTTTAAATGTATTTTTATGAAATTGATTGGGGTGACATTTAAATGTTAGTAAAGTTACATAGGTTTCAAGTTTGTAGTTCGATAACCTATCATTGCTATATTACATGGTGTGTTCACCGCCCAAAGTCACATCTCCTTCCATCACCATATATTTGACCCCTGTACCCTTTGCTACACCTCCTCCTTTTCCCCTCTGGTAACCACTGAGCTGCTGTTTATGAGTTTTGGGTGGTTTGCCTTCAGTTTTATATCCCAGACATGAGTGAAATCATATGGTCCCTGACTTTTTCTGTCTAAGTTATTTGCGACAACATGGATGGATCCTGAGATAATCTGGCTAAGCAACACGTGTTTATTTTGAGAACATTGTTTTTATGATTTATTATCAACTTCTAGGATTTCCATTCTAAAATGGAAAGCTATAGTAAACACTCCTTATGTAAACATCTGTATGTACTTGTATAGATAACATATTTAGGTAAATTCCCAGGAGTAGAATTGCAAAGTTTGGAAAGTATGTGTATTTTTCATTTTGAGAAATAATCTTTTTTGAAAAATAAAAAATCAAACTAAATCCCTGTTTTTGTGCTGATGAAGCTGGTGAATGGAATCAGATTTATTTTTCCAGGTGTCAAGCCTCCAGTGTCACCTACACCTCCTGTTTCAAGTCATCCAGGCTCAGTAACTCTTTACCCTTCGTACAGGGATGGGTGGAAACTAGTATTGTGTATTAATTCACATTTATTTAATTATCAGTGAAGCTGACCTTTTTCTTTTTTTGGGGGGGGGCCTACATTTATTTGTTCACGTTGTTTGCTCACTTTTCTATTAAGTTTTTAAATATCTTCTTATTGATTTGTCAGAACTCATAAATTAAGGCCTTTTATTTTTTTTATTTATTTATTTTTAAGACCCTTTTAACATGAAGTGAACATTCTTTTTCTAGGTTTTCTTCTTTGCCTTATTTGTATTAGTCAGTTTTCTTTTAAGATTTTATACTGTTGAATATAGATTCCTTTTTATAACTTTTAATTTCACAAGTAGTACACAAATATAAATTTGTAAAGTTTCAAACATTAGGCAGTTAGGCACAGTAAAAGATTTTTTTCCTCACTCATTGCTCTGATTAGAACCTTTATTGTTACGATGAGTAGATGTGGCAGACATGGGCACCCTGTCTTTTCCCTGATTTTAAAGGGGGAACTTCAGCGTTTCACCCTTGAGTATGATGTTAGCTATGGGGTTTTCCTAAATGACCTATATAATGTTGAAATTTCTTTCTATTGCAGATTAACCTCTAAATCATTTCTTAAACCCTCCTGTATCTTTTATTTTAATTTTAAGCAGAATCATATTGACTGCATAGGCTAGTATTGACAATACACTGATGATAAGTTTGTCATGCTGCTCTGCTGAATAGTCACAGGAAGTGTTACTGGCAAGGAAGAAGAAAGATGATGATGGTACTGAATATAAATTTAGAATATTTTAATGAGAATTAATGTAATTTACATGAGTAAAATGAAATTGTTAAGAGGTTTCCTATAAAGGAAACAAATGAGAACCTATTGATTAAGACCTTTGTAAGCTTTATTATTTTCCACTTCCTTTTTTATTTTTTGACTTATTTCCATTTTTGTCTTTTTTCTAGGACATCCCATTCCAAGTGATGAACCACCACCTAATAACATTGAGGTTTGGAATTCAGGTATTATTTTGGTTATCAACAACCTTGCATTATGAGACCTTAAGAGTTCTACATTGAAATATCATATATCAATTATCTGTAGTTAGAGAAGAAACAGCCTTCACAAATGGGTCATAATTGGCAGTTGTCCTTGTTTTAGTAGTGCAGCTACTGTGGCAGTTGTAGCCAGCGGTCTGTGTAGATAGATAATAAATACAGTTTCTAAGGGTGACTGAAAATAGTACTCCTAATATGGTGAGGTAACTTTCTAAAATGCTGTGTTTATATGTAAGTTAAAATATATAAAACAGAACTTCCTTTGCATACAGTAATGTGATTTTGTGGTGGCAATTTGTAAATAAGTTTTCTTTTCATACCTTATATATACAGTCCTTAAAGTACTTTGAGCAGGGGTATTTTTTCTCTGGAACGGGCTGTTAGGGCACGCTTTGTGTGGACTCTCAGGGCTCACAATATATATGTTTTTTGTTTTTTGTTTTTTTTTTTACTCTAAATAGAAGTTTAATTGTCTCTTATATACAGTCAGAGCAACAGCATTGCAGGTATAATATGATGGTTGCATAGTGCCAGGGCTCCACCATATATATGTTAAAGAGGAAGATAGGCACCTGAGCCACTGTCCTTTGCTAGAGCCTACTCCTGCCTCTTTGGAGTGTACTTTCTCTTCAATAAAATCTCTCTCTGTTTCACCTCTATAAAAAAATGACATAACTATAAAGAATAGTTATGACAGATAAAATATAAAGATTTCTTGATGAGTAAATGAACAAATATATTTATCACTTTATTTACATTAGACTAGTTAAATAAGGTTAATTATTTTATTAAATGCACCTTAGACTTGTCATGTTTTCCCTTTGAACACTAGTCAAAACTGTCATTGTGCCAGTAAATCTAATGCAATCATAAGACATTAAACACTTGAGTTTTTATGAAATGAAGGAGCAGAGGTAAACTTGACATCGCGTTCATTGGCTTACAGACATTCAGTAAAAATGGCAGTTTAGAAGCAGAGGTACTACTGACCAACGTTTCTAAGAATTAAGATTTTGAAGTGTTATTTGCTGCTTTCTGGATAGTCAGAAATGCATGTTTAAGCCTATGCATAATTTTTATAAATGTGCCCTGGCGTTTCATTTGCATTTCTAGAATTTCCTTGGTAATTAAGACTACATCTTAATTTGTGGTGGGAGTGCGTGAAAAAGGGTTGGTGATAAGATAACGTACTATTTGTGAAGACCTTGCAAAGTGCATCTATGTAATCTATTAATAAAACTTTATTTATGACTTACTCTACAGACTCACTTTTGGGGAAACAACATAAATTAAATTCCTAACAAAATCTGTAAGAATGATAGACGGAATACTGAATTAAACCAACAGTAATGGATAATACATTCTTAAAATGCTTTTCCTCTAATCTAGTGAATTCTAATTTTTCTACGAATTTTTACTAAATAGCACGGTGTGGTAACTATAGCACAAAATGACAAGTGAGGTTCCTTTGAAGACTTTCACATTCCTAATCCTGGAGTCGAATTGGAAGTGTGCTGTGATCAGTGACCTGGATACACTAGCAGCTGTGTTAAACTAGATTGGTGTACTTTTTCGTTGCTGTAGTTTATGGACAATCTGTTGGAAATTTAAATACTTGTGCATCTGCTATCTGGAGACTCATGTGTTCAATTATCTTCAAACGCCTTTTATTTTTTCTCAGATACAAGACTCAATGTTGTGATTGTTCTCACTATATGTAAGTGTCACAAACTTGATTACCACTTAAAATCAAAATATTGTGAATAAGCACATTATTTTTTAATGATTTTTCCCATTTGTATGGTTTTTATACCTTTAAACTAAGTGAACCAGTCCAGAAATCCCTGACCTTTGACGTGATGTATTACCTTGTGTTGGTAATTGTGTATATATATTTTTGTATTCTACATGTCCACTTAGTAACAAATCCTAAACAAGACATGTTTTTTTGAGGTGATTAGTCAAATGAGTTTGTTTCCCAATTACACTTTGGGTAATTTTCTAAATTAAACACTAAGAACTCTTGTTTGAGTTACTGTGGACCATTTAAGTGATTCCAGGGAACTGTATGTAGACAGTGAACAGTCCAGATGGGATGTCCTTAAATTAAATAACATTTTCTGACCACTGAAATGTAACGTTAATTTCTTCAGCTAGATTTTCAATCTTGGCATTAGCTTTTAGAGTTACATGTGATTTGTTTCCTGTTTTCTTGTAGTTGCTGGCCTTGCATTAGTTGGCACCTGCATGTACAATTTGCATCTCATCAGGAAGAGTTGGTAAATTAAACATGTTTCTTGAATGTATTGGTGCTTCTCACAATTGACATACTTTTTTGCAGCTTTTGTCTGTACTCTGTAGTGCATGCTGCCTTTTTAAAAAAATGTGCCTACAAGAGTGTGTCATTAGAATTGCATTTCTTTGCTAAAAATATTTTCAGTGACTTTTCATACCATTGTAACAAGACTCATCTGTGCAAAGTTGCATCAGCTATTGTGACTGTAAGGAAAACTTCTGTGGGATTTGAGGCTGAAATTCTGTAGCAGATTATAAACCGTTACGAGCCCTTCCCTACCCTAAGTATACGCTATTTCCTAAATTGAATCTGTCCAGGATTAAAGTTAAATCGTTCACAGTGCAGACTTTGATAGTTGTATTCATTGAAATTTTTAGAGCGAAAGCTGCCATTTGTCTGTATAACTTAGGTAGTCGTAAGAAGCTTAGGTAGGTGTCTTTACTCTAATACCTGAGTTGGTTTCTTTTTATTTAGTTATTTATGAATATTAAACTAAGAAATTAAAACGAGAAATTAAAAACAGTATTTGATTTCTCTCTTACATTCTCTTAATTTACTAGGTTGTGGGAGAACTGATGAAGTTAAAGTTGCTGAGAGGGGTGTGATTACCAAGGTACCTCATTAATGTAAAAGGGGGAGACTTACAATAGAAAAACGTGCACAAATATGTATCTTCTCAGGACAATAAAATTTTTAAACATCAAACGTAAATTTTACTAAAATAATTTACAGTGTAATGGAAGACTTAGAATTTGGCTGACCAGATGTCCCATTTTAAATTGGACAGAAAACAATGGCTCTGTCCCATTCCAAATGGCACATGTGGTCAGCCTAGTCTCACTGGACTAAATTCAAGGTGTCGGGAGGCTGACCATACCTACTATTTGAAACAGGACAGTGCTGTTGTTTTCTGTCCTATTTAGAATAAATCTTGGCGCATACCAAGACTAAAATACTGATTTTTAGAGATTGGTTGTTTTTTTTTCTGTTTTTTAAAATAACTTTGAAATGAAATTAGTATTTTTAAGACTTTTGGTATTGGTGGTTTTGTAATATATTTTTCTATTAATCATTGGGTTTGGACTATGTAATAAAGGTATGCTCTTCACACATACAGAGCTCCAACTTTTTTTATACTATCAGTTTACCTTTTTTAAATACCCACAATGCTTTCATTTGAATCTTAAATCTCATATTGTAAATCCCGCGATATGCATATTTGATTTCTCTGACAGTAGTATACTTTTTAAGTTACATACACACAATAGAGTAGGGACTGATCTCAGTGGAATATTTTTACAATACCAAAAGGTTCATGTAGAAGTAACTTGTAAAGAAAGCAAAACGAGATAGCTCTGTGATCCTCACTTTCCTTCTTTGTTTCAAACATTACTTTATTGGTCGCAGTGACAGAGTAGGTAAATGCTGTGCTCATCTCCTCTCATGACCGCATCACAATTACAACTAAACTACAGAAAAACTATCGCTGAGAATTGCTCGAAGTCTAGGTGAACAGGAGTCTTATAACTAAGGACATATGGAAGAAGCCACTCAAGACTGGTGGGAGGGATGGAGACATGGGACACGCTGGTCCCACAGCCACGTGCTGCAGTTAAAAATCAGGAAGAATAGTGCAGCTGGAGGGGCCCTCGTCTGAGGAGCAAGAGGTCATAGCCACACACCAGACTCCACAGCCCAGGGTTTCGGTGCCGGGGAGAGAAGTCCCCACAACTTCTGGCTGTGACAACCAGTGGGAACTGGCTGAGTAAGATGGAGAGTGGCTGGAGTCCCGTGCACAGACTCACTCACTGATGGACTCACTCACTCCGAGCTCCAGCGCTGGGGAAGCAGCTCCAAAGGCACCAGGACATATGGGAAGGAACTGAGTTGTCTGGCTTCAGGATGAGGGCTGCAGGGGCAGCTTTCGGTCAGAGCACTGAAAGAAGCCATCGTTCATGTGTGAAGCCCTCCTGCACCCACCATGCAGATGCTGGCTGGCATCATACCTGAGTGTCTGTCAACTTAACTAACACTGTTCAGCCCCATCCAGGCCATTTCCAATGGCTTTTTCCCACAACCTGCCTTAGCTCATGCTGCAGACCTTTCTAACATTTCTCAGATGTTCACAAACCCCAAACAGGCAGCATCTGGCCTCAGAGTGCCCTAACCTCTTGTTAGGCAGCCCTAAGCCTCGCCATGGCAGCAGCTGGCCTTGGGTCATATAGTGTAGCCTCTCCTAGGCACCTCCAACCCCAGTCAAAATGGCAACCATCTGCACATCACACTGTAGCTCATACCCAGTGGCTCCTGAAAAGGCATACCCAGCGCTGATCTTGACCTGCAAGATTGCCCCTCCCAAGAGGCTCCAGAGGCAACACACCCAGTGGCCAGCTTCAGACCGTCCAGAGGACCACCCAACCGCCTCCACAAACAACACATCTGAAGGCCAGGCACCAGAGCCTCACTAAAGCAAATCCTGCTCTGTGTGACAAGTCCCTGCACAACAGCTCCACTGTGGTCATGGCCAGTCCTCACAATCAATCAGCTTGAGGGTCAACCCCTCCCACTGATGTGCAAACAGCAACCAAGGCTCAACTACAATAGGAAGGCACACATGATTCACACAAGGGACACGTCTGGAGCACCCAGCTCAGCTAATCAGGGAGACTGAGCCACAGGACACCTAATATATTAGGCCATTCTTCTAAGACCAGGAGACATAGCAGTTCGATCTAGTACATACAGGCAAACACAGGGTGACAGCCAGTATGGGGAGATGTAGAAATGTCCAAAATGAAAGAGCAGAACAGAGCTCCAGAAAATAAAATAAGCAGAATGGAGACAAGCAATCCACCAGACACAGTTCCAAACACTGGTTTTAAGGATACTCAGTGATCTCTGTGAGAATTTCAAGAAAAAGCTAGGAAACATAAAACAGGAGATAAAAAAAAACTTTAAAAATTAATTAAAAACCATGAAAAAGTTAATAAAAATGCTAGAAAAGTAATACAATAACTGAAATAAAGACTACCTGAGAGGGAATCAACAGTAGATTAAATGGAGCGGAGAATTGAATCAGCAACTTGGAAGATAAGGTAGGAGAAAACAATCGGCACAGCAAAAAGACTAAAGAATCCAAAAAAATGAGGACAGTTTCAGAAGCCTCTGGGACAACATCAAGCATACCAGCATTTGCATCATTGGGGTACCAGAAAAAGTAAAGAGACATCATAGGGTTTAAAACCTATTTGAAGAAATAATGTTGGAAATCTTCCCTAACCTGGCAAAGGAACTAGACATACGAGCCCAGGAAGCACAGAGAGTCTCAGACAGGATGAACCCAAACAGGCCTACATGGAAACACATCATAATTAAAATGCTAAAGGTTAAAGACAGGGAGAATCTTAAAAGTAGCAGAAGAAAGGTAGTTAGCTACCTACAAGGGAGCTTCTGTAAGAATGTCAGCTGATTTCTCAACAGAAACTTGGCTGGTCAGAAGGGATTGGCATAAAACATTCACAGTGATGAACAGCAAGAACTTATAAGTAAGATGACTCTACCCAGCAAGGCTATCATTTAGAACTGAAGGACAGATAGCACACTTCCCAGAAGAAGAGAAAAGGTTTCGTCACCACCAAACCAATATTATGAGAAATGTTAGAGACTTCTTTAAGAAGAAAAATTAAAAAGATAAAAAATATGAATAATAAAATGGCAATAACTGCATATCTATCAATAATTACTTCAAATATAAATGGATTAAATACTGAACTCAAAAGATGGGGGAGCTGAATGGATAAAGAAAACAAGACCCTTATATATGCTGCTTACAAGAAACTCACTTCAGATCAAAAGACACACAGACTGCAAGTAAAGGGATGGGAAAAGATATTTCATGAAAATAGAAACAAAAAAAATCTGGGGTAGCAATTCTTATACCAGATAAAGTAGACTTTGAAACAAAGGCTATAACGAGACAAATGACCCATTAATCCCACTTAGGGTATTTATCCAAAGAAAACCAAAATACTGCTTCCAGGGGACATGCACGTCCACATGTTCATTGCAGTATTGCTTGTAATGGCCAAGATTTGGAGACAGCCTGGGTGTCACTTTGCTCAGTCATGGAAGGGAAAGGGTTCTGTGGTGGCATGGATGAACCTGGAGGGTATTGTGTTGGCTGGAGTATGTCAGACACAGAAGGACAGATTGAATGTAATTTCACTTATATGTGGAATCTAAAGAATAAAATAAACAAATGAAACAGAAGCATGGATACAGAGAACATTTAGATGGTTTCCAGGTGGGAGGGGGCTTAGAGGTGAGTGAAAAAGGGGAGGGATTAAGAAATACGAATTGGTTGTTACACAGTATTTATGGGGATGTAGGGTATAATAGCACAGGGAGTATAGTCAATAATAGTGTAATAACTATGTATTAGCTGGATACTAGATTTTTCAGAGTAATGGATGGGGAGTTGTGGGTAGGGTGAGAAGTGAAGGGATTAATAAGTATAAATTGGTAGTTACAAAATAGTCACGGGGATGTAACATAAGGCATAGAGAATATAGTCAATAATAGGGCACTAGGTATGCATAGTGCCGGGTGGGTACCAGAGCAGTCATGGGGATCACTTCTTAAATTGTGTCAATGTCTAATCTCTGTGCTGTACTCCTGAAAATAATATAAAATAATAATGAATGAATAAATAAATAAAGTATTCAAAATTATTTGTAACTTCTTGGTGATTTAAAGAAGCCATAAAGTTAACGTGTGGCATTCCCTCTCCGTATTGTCTAGTATCAGTCTGTCAGTCCAAGAAATCAGGAAGAATTTGGAGTCAGTTGCAGGCTTCTGTGAAACTTCCAGGCCTCTAACACCTGTAACAAGAATGCCAGCTTGTCACAGAGCGAACACTGTGGCCTTGTAGTTTTCTTAAGGAGAATTCCACACTTTAAGAGACATCGAATCCACTCTAAATTCTGGCCTGGGTGGTTTTCTCTCCCTACTTGAATAAGAAGACGTCTCACTTAAATACCTCACTTAGAAGTAGGCAGTTTCATAGGGAATAAATGCATTCGATAATCTGTATCTGAATCTCGGTCTCTGTGTGCACCTCACCTCCCCTGCTAAAAGGCAGAGTGAACATTAAGCTACGTATTAATATTTCAGAAAAGGAAACTTTGAATTTCCTGTTTCCTAGGGAGGGAGGACAAGGGGCCTAGCTCAGGTGTCACTTGATGCTCAGGTGGAGTAGATCCCTTTCTGCTGAGTCCTCAGGCCAGGCAGGTCGCCTTCCAATGGCAGGCAGGCAGAGGAGAGCCGCCCCCTCTGATTCAGATGACATTCTTACAAGTTTTCTTTACGCTTTTATATTTAGTAGCACAAATTGGGCCCTGGAAACGGTGCCTTGAGAAGAACATCATGGGAAAGCAGAGTGGACCAGAGCGAATACTGTTGTACTCTGTAAAGACATGTTTATAATGCACCGTAAGTGTTCCCTTTGTAATCTCCGGTGAGGGACTTCAGGAAGTCATGTGGGAGCAGAAATTAACAGGAATTCTGAACTAACTATAGAGTTGAAGTTATATTGGCTTAAAATTGGGGATGGCTGTACTATTTTTAAGGTTTGAGGTAGTTTTCAACCAAAGATTGTTATGCTTACCAACATACATTAACGTTTATAGTAAGTTTGGGTTCATTTTTTTTTCAATTGAATATATGTACATGTGAGATTGATATATATATGTGTAAATACCAGTTATGTTCTGTTGTCAAATAATTTGTCAGTTACTTAAAATATATGGGGAAACCAGTTTTCTCTAAAAACTTTGTTTAGATGAGAGGGAAAGAAGCATATTTGGATAAATGTTGTTTTCAAAGAATGTGTTTGCAGTGAAATAGTTCCATGTCCAAAGGTCTTCATTGTTCCTTTTTTTTTTTTTTTCAATTGGATCTTCAAAACTGGGTTAAAAATAGAATGTAGGATTGGAGAAGTCTCCCTTGTGACCATGCTGTACTTCCGGTGGGTCTGACCGCCAATCGGAGTCCCGTTACTAATCGGGGTGGGGGGGCACCTCTCTAACCGCCCCAGTCCCACCATCACTCCTGCCCCTCCCACCTCAGAGCCGGAAGTGCGTCAGGGCTTCGCCACTCCCAGGCTTTCACCTGCGGCTACTAGGCACAGGTGTGTGTTTGTTTGACACCACCCTCTGGTGTGACACAGAAAAACGGTGTCCCAAAATTGTATTAAGAAGATAACCCCCTAACAAGAATTCAGGGTTCTTGTGTGTGTGTGTGTGTGTGTGTGTGTGTGTGTGTGTGGTTTTCAAAACCTGTCCGAAAAGATGATTTGCAAGCTATGTTCCAATTATATTTTCCACCCCCTAAATTCATCATCAGCTTTGATTGGTTGAAAGTCAGAAGACATGTCTGTATTTCCTCTGAGACCATACCCAAGAGAAAGAGGAGACATGGTAGCAACTCTTGTTATCTTCCAGGTTCCCAACTGCCACCTGCTCCATAGCTAGACTGTCATCTCCTTCTGTACTTGAACTTAATTAGAGCAACATGGGGTGGGGCTATGGACTTGAGGCAGTTATTTGACAACGTGGAATACCGAAAAACCTTTGTACATAAAACAGTAATTTAAAGATAAACAACAAATGGGAAAAATATAAAAATAGCTCATATATGAATTATAAAATCTAAACACTCAAGTATAAAAATGGTAGTTATGATCAAATAATTTACAAAAACAAAATAGTGAAAAATATGAAAACATTTTGCTTCACTTATAATGTGAAAAATACATTTTGAAATAAAAATGGAATGCCATTTAGATTGGCCTATTAGATTGGCAAAATGACCGAACCTAGTAGTGATAGAAGCTCAGGAAAAAAATAAAAACAACAAAAACATTTTGTGAACTTACTGGTAGATCATGGTCAAAGTTTTCTGGAGAACAATTTTGAAATATGTACCAAAAGACTTTTTGTTTGTTTGTTTTGCATGTGAGTAGCTCCCTGGCCAGGAATTGAACCCAGGCCGCAGCACTGATAGCGCCAGCGCCGAAGCCTTAAGCCACTACACCATCAGGGAACTCCCGAAAGACTTAAAACTAGGCACACACCTTTACCCAAATCTACAAATCTCTTTTGGGTAGTCACCAAGTTCTCAATTCTCAAGCGTTCTTTGAAGTCTTTGAAGTTCCTATTTCATTTCTTGTCATGTACACAAGAATGTGCTTTGTAGTGCTTTTATTTTTCCTAACAGTGAAAATGAGAAATGATTTCAATTTCCAACAATTGGAAATAGTTAGATTATGGTCTACCCAAGTAATAACCAATAAATGGCCACTGAAAATGACATTATGGATAATATATAGTAATGAGAAAAAATTTCACGCTCTATCGTTAGCAAAGAAGGTTATGAAACCATGTGCACATGAGTTTAAACATTTTGTTTAAACTGTCACTACCTGTGAAGGTTTGAAGAGGTGGAAATTTGACTCATCCTCTTAGGGAAGAAACTACATTTGTTTGGGGAACTACTTGGAGAAGAAGTAGCAACTAAATACAGGTAGGATAGTTCTTTTACTAATAGGTGTAAGGTATTTTTATTCCAGAAAGGGAGGCTTAGGGAAAGAGGGGCCAAAAAGATGACCAGATACATTCTTCAAAATGTAACCCCCTGCAAATATTCAGTAATGGGTAATAAAGTCATAAAATACTTAGATGGGAGTGGAATTTTTACTGAACTCCCCAAAGGGCTTTGGCTTTGTAGCTGAATCTTGTATGTCGATCTCTCTGAGACAGATGTGGACACAGAGGCATAGGAATAGAAATATGAGGAAGTAGGCCCTAAGAAATCTGAGTGGGTGAGGGGTGGTGATGGCAGATGAAAATCTGTACTTAACAGCTGTGAAATTTCTGCTCCTGTCCAATTTAACCAGCTCTTCCTTCTAAAGGTAAGTGAGTCCAGTTGATATCTGGGTTACATGTACATTTTCACATAGAAAACCAGGTGGATTCATAGCAAAATATTAACTATGATGAGTGGTAGTATTATTAACAGTGATATTTTTTATCTCAGGGTTATTTGGGACTTCTAGATATGTCTACAGTAAGTATATGTTAACTTGCATAATCCTCTAAAATTCAATGTGGAATTCTTAAAAGAGACCTGCTGCAGAACCATCTCCGTGAGCTGCTTTTAATCATTGGCCACCTATCAAAGGTCTCCATCGATTGTCTCCGCTGCAGAATAGCTCAAAGGACAAGTACAAATAGGAAGAGACACTGAATGCAGGTCCCTGATGAACAGAGACTGTTGGCTGGGCCTCCACCTGAGAACCACATGGCATTTAGTCTGCAGTGAGAAAGCTGAGTCTCTAGCAGGGACAAGGTTGGGAAGGATATGGGATTGGCTTCCCTCTTTTTCTTCTTCAGGCCCTAGAAGTCAGAGAGTGTGTCCCACGGCTCCACATACCACAGACTGACAGTGTGGAAGATTGGAGACCTGGCCTTGGGTATTAAAAAAATACATTTTTAAAATAAATCTCTTATAAACACCATTTACTTTTTAAACTTGCAAGAAAAGCCTTGCAAGGATTACGTTCTAAATAAAGACACATTTTTTTGACTGGGAAGAGAACCGAGGTTCTTTGCATTAGAACAAAAGCTGTGAGGTTCAAGTCAATGAGATTGACATTAGAAGTTTTGTTTTTTGGGGGTTTTTTTTGGTTTGTTTTTGGTATGTGGATAGCTCCCTGGCTGGGAATTGAACTCAGGCCGCAGTGCTGACAGCACCAGCGCCGAAGCCTTAATCCACTACACCATCAGGGAACTCCCTGACGTTAGAAGTTTGACGAGCAAATCCATGAAAAACAATTTATCACTTTCAGTGAACAGTTTTCTGTAGCAGATATTCTAAATGGATGCAGTCTCCTACAGCAGGCTTTACAGAAATTGAAGTTTTGTCATTTCACAGAGGATGCCAATATAAGCTTTTAAAAAGCAGGATATAATATCACAACAGAACTTCTTACAATCTAGTCAGGAACTCAATTTCATGATAAAATAATTAGTAGAGATTTAAATTGACGTTAAATCTTTATCCTTCCTGGCTAATTTTCTCTGTATGTTGGGCTTGACATGTAAATACCCTTTGCCCTTGTTCATTACAACAACACAAAAAAGAAGTAACCTAGAAGATATTTTACATTAGCAAATGTCCTGTGTCAATGACCTTTCCCCTTAAAATTTCTCACTTAGCGTAATTATAATTTATGAGTTTTTTGTTTCTGTTTTTACTTTTTTTTAATTTTAGGCTTTAAAAAAAAATTAAGGCTGAATTAAAGTAGTTGGGGCTTCCTATTTTCTTTTTCAGTACCAGTCTCCAGTTAACACCACCCAGGCCTGGTTCCTCCTCCTCTGAGAGTCAAGAGGACTCCCATCACCGCCCCGCCAACTCCCTCCCTCCCCATCTCTCTGGCCTAGTCCTTGTTAATCCACTGGAGGGTCAAATTCCTAAGTCTGACTGTTTGTTCATTTGTTTCCCCCACATAATTTAAGACCATTTCCTCATATTAGTCATCCCCAGGCACAGATAAGATTCAATAACTATTTCATAAACATTATTTATTTACACGATTATCTCGTCTGATCTGAACGGCCTCAGATCGTACCCATGTCTTCATTTATTACGTCTCATAAAACCTGTCTCCTGTTTTCTCTTTAAATGCAAGGGCCATGGTACAATGGTCTCTCTCTGATCTGTGACACCAGGGATCGGGACAGGAAAAATTTTATGGTCAGGATCAAAGCTCCCAAACATCTATAAGTGATCCTCATCAAAAACCTATTGTATACGGGCAGTCCGGTAAGTATCCAGCCATGCAACTGTTCTTGCTATGTTGACAGCGGCTGGGTTATTCTTCCAGACAGCCCTCATGTGTAACCGATGAAACTTTCCCAACCTTCGCTAATCTCTTATTTGGGGCCTGTGTCACCTTAACTAAATGCTGCTGAAGTTTGTGTTAGAAATAACACATTCCCAAAATTAGGGGGAGGAGGTATAGTAAGCTGAAATCGTCAATGCGGAAGTCCCTTTTCTTAGAAGCAGTTGGGCTGGTTAGTCAGTCAGTCACATGCCCATGTGGTGGGGAAATCGATAGGCCCAGGGGGCGGATTATTCTTATCTGAGCTCAACCTTGCCTCAGCAGAAGGGAAGGGCACAGAGGTCCTCCTGGCAAAGACGGAAGCCACGTGAGAGGCGCTTGTGGCACCAGATGGCCTGCTCTGTCTGGGAGATGCAGGCCCACCCCGGGCCTGGGAGGGGGCAGCTGGAAGTCGCCGTCTGATACAGGACAGAGCTCCCTGTTTTCTTTCGTGGTGCCTCTCCCCAGGGGTGGTCCGCACAGTTGTTTTCTGTGCCCAGGAGAGCTCGGTGGCTTTTGTCAGTAAAGATGGGCTGAAACCCTGCCTTTTGTGGACTTTGCACCCGCATGAAGGGAGAGGCTAGAAACAAGACAATTAATTACATTAAGGGGAATAAAGGCCATGAACAAACAGCAGGGTGAGAAAGAAAGTTCAGGAACGAGGGAATGGACCAGGTAGCATCTTTAATAGGATAGAGTCAGCCTCGTTGAGGAGTGTTTAAAGGGAGATCCTCACCGTCTTCTTTCCGTTTCCGTCTCACATTCATTTCTTAGTACGTCTTAGGCTTTTTTAAAAACCAGAGATGAATTTTGGCTGTCTTGTTGAGAGAAGGGGTAAGAGCGAAGCGGCCTGAAAGTGGGTTGGTGTGGGAAACGCCCGCTGCAAATAGCAGTGACAGGGCTGAGGTGGCGGTGGGTTGCCAGCGGAAAGCAGTGTGGTGACAATGAGCAGTGTCTGCCCGTGGTCACGTGGTGTCCGTGACCGAAGGACTTGGGTGGATGTAAGTGCCACCGTTCTCCACCAGGGAGTTCTGCCACAGCTCTCCACCAAGTTACACAGCGCCCCTTGAACTTGCCCTAAGCCCACCTCGGGGTCGCAGGGGGCCCCTTGCTTTCGTATACCACCCCCCAGCTCGGACGCCATCGCGGGGGCCTCCGGCACCCCGCTGTCCCAGGTTCACGGCGCCCTCCCACGCTGTTGGCTTGTCTCTCGTCTGCTCGGGCCCCTCTGCACCCCTCACCAGACGTGCTCCTTGCGGGGGCAACTGTAGGCACTCCAAATCATTTTTATTCAACGATTTTTGACCTCACGGTAGTCAGGGTAACTAATAAGAACAGCAACAGCTACCATGCTTGTTTACAAAATGCTTTACCCTGTATTGACTTCTTTGGCTCTCAGGACAACTCTGAAAGGTCAGCAGGCCCAATAATGTTATCCCAAAGCCGAGAAGATGGGGATTAGGAGAAACTCAGGGATTGGCTTAGAATTTTATGAGTAGGGAGTTGCTAAGAGTTGGGGTGTTAGTCTCCATTGTCTGACTCAAAAATCTTGAACCCGTTAGGCTATTCCATGAATAACTTCAGTTGCCCATTTCTGAATCGGATTCTGTAGCATTAAATTTACTATCCACAACTGCGTATAGCACAAAACTGGAATATTTCCTTTTCTTTTCCTTTCATATACCTTCCCCACCACCGCCTCCCCACCCCACACTCCTCTATTTTATTGGATTTAGCTACTTGGGTACAAGGAGCCAATATCTTCCTATAGGACAACATGGGATCTCTCCTTTTACACTCTATGCTGAGTTATTAACCTATAAGAAAATTGTGATATTTCGGTAAGGGCCTCTGTCCATATTAAGATTTAGTGAAAACTTTCCTGTCTGTTCACAGAGACTACTTGTAATTTCTTTCTGTGATTCAACCTCACTGGCTTGACATTTCACTAATGAAAACAAAATGCTATTATCAGCACATCTGATATGTCAGGGTTTATTTCCTACGTCAGTAATTTGTAACAAATGTTAAAGTAAGTCATGCACTGATATCTGAGGAGCAATACTGTTACTCTTCCATGCGGAGCCCAATCACTCTTGCCTCTTATTTCTGTCTAATCCACACCCATTTCTCTACAAAACAGTGGGACAAAACTGGGAGGGCGACTGTCTACACAGCCCACCTGCAACACCCCGTGTTCACATTAACCACCATCAACCAACTGGATTGCCATTGATTCGACATCTCACTAGGTTGTGTTTTCTCACCGCAAGTACCGCTCCTCATCCCAGACCACTTTTAGGCCATTACTCACCCAACCACTTTAGTCACTTCTCCTGGGGAGTCCCTCCCACCCAGCTGGACAAGACTCTCCTCTCTCAACGCAAGGCTCTCAAACTCGCCCCTCCTCCTTCTGTGGAAACTTAGATCCTGACTCACGGTTTGCTCTTTGTCTCCGGTGGTGCCCTCCCCTATTTTCCATGAGAGGGGAAGGAGTGAGCAATGAGGAAGTAGTAGTAAGCGGTGACGGGGGTGAACTCTGTGCTGCCATCCTTAAGCCCCTGATACCAACGCATGCGTGAAATCCAAAGGTGCAGGGATTGCGTTATTTATCATTTCATTTAGACAAGTGAAAGTGCTTAGGAAATAACCCCGAAAGAGGCCGGGTAGCATATCATGTAAGACCATGGGCTTCTGCTCTCAGGGAGACCTGTGTTCACACGCACTCACTTTGAGGCCCTGAGAAAGGTAATTAATCTCTCTAAACTTAATTTTCCCTGTAAAATAAGGATAACAGTAGCTCTCACATCACTTAACATAGAGCCTCGCTTATGATAACTGTTAGAAAATGTTAGCTCTTACTATTTACACGACTGCTGCTATTGACATTTACAAGGATTAAATACTGTTTCTTACTGTCTTTTTTTTCATATTCCTTCATGACAACTATTGCTGTTCTCTTCACTGAAAACGGAGTCTTCAAAGGTGGAATTAGGTTCTGTTTTTCTTTTTAGATACCACAATAATTGTACAGGAAGCAGAACTTACATCTTCTCTGTGTTACTGTTGCGCTTTCTCTCTTTATGTTGGTTGATATTTGTTTTATATATATTTAGGTATGCCCATGCTGGGTGCATAAACATTCATAAGGGTTACATCCTCTTGTTGGATTGATCCCATTATGATTCTGCAAATCCTTCTTGTCTCTTATTGTAGTCTTTGCTTTAAAGTCTATTTTGTCTGAAATAATATTACTACCCCCAAACAGACTTTAAAGCAAAGACTGTGTGGGGCATGCTTCTTTGTTTCCTCGTTTCGGGTGCCTCTCTGTATTTGCTTCTGTGCGTTTGGTAGATATTTTGTGTCTCCCAGTTTGGGCCAGGTGACCTTAGGTAGTAATAGACCTGTGGGGCCCAGTGGTGCCATCTTCCTGGTTACCTGCGCTGGGTGGTCCAGGAGGTACCCGTGTGGGGGTTGTGTGTGCCCTCCCCTGTGGCTGAGCCTTGATTGCTGTGGGCTCATCAGTGGGTGGGACTGACCCTCAGGCTGGCTGACTGTGAGGACTGGTCACGCCCACAGTGTAACAGCTGTCATTCAGGGCTGATTGAGGGAGTGGGACTCACCCCAGGGGGCTCTGGTGCCTGCTGAGACCACCCCTGAGCTGCTAGTCAGTGGTGCTCTGTTGTGGTCTGAAGCTGGCCTCCGGGTGTGTTGGTTCTGTGGCCTCTTTGGGAGAGGCTCTCCTGCAGGCCAAGTTCATCCAGGGACTACCTGGTAGGAGCTATACAGCCACTGATTTTGGTCATGATTGTGCTGGACCTGGAGGCATGTGGGAGAGGCCACTCAGTGATAGGTGTCACCAGTACTGGGCTGGGGGGCAGATCAGCAAAAGGCACAGGGCCCCCTGACCCACCCCCCACCCCCCACCGCCTGCCAGCTTGTTCCTAAGTCTCAGCCCCTGAAAGTGCCTCCTGA
Source organism: Lyroderma lyra (assembly GCA_004026885.1). Taxonomy (NCBI): domain Eukaryota; kingdom Metazoa; phylum Chordata; class Mammalia; order Chiroptera; family Megadermatidae; genus Lyroderma; species Lyroderma lyra. The sequence continues at coordinate 18,380 of PVJL010015993.1, forward strand.
GCACACAAGTTGGGCGAGGCGGGGTCCCAGGGAGTCACCCAGGTGGATGGAGTGAATTGCACCAGGTTAACGTAGATTCCTATTTGGCCATGGAGCAGGGAGGGCTCAACACAGGGACGATGGCGGCTGGCTGTCCCTCCAGCCCTCGCCTCAGTCTCTCCCTGTACGTATGGGGCACCTCCTGAGCCACCGTGGGTCTGTTGGAGCCCAAGGTGAGTGCCTGTGAGCAAGTGAGTCTGCGTGGGCCCTTTAAGAGGACCCCTGGGTTTCCAGCAGCTTTGCCTCCAGAACTTGCATCTTCTCCACAGAGGAAAACAGTCTTCAAAGGTGGAATTCGGTTCTGTTTTTATTTTTAGATATCGCAATAATTTCAGAAGAGTGAGGAGAATTTGCTCTAACTTTTAAGATGAAAGCTACGGACTAGTTTCTCCCAAACTGGAATGCACATGACGTTACTTGTGCTAGTTTTCCTCCTCTGCCCCTTGGCAATAATATACATGAAGGATCTGAAGAAGCGGTTGCTCATTTCCACCCCCAAGAAGGCAGCCGTGCAGAAATCGGGGCCGTAGCATCACAGATTCTGTGCGTTGACTGGTGTCCTTCATGAGCTCGTCTCAGCTTTCCCTTTTCAGATTGGAATTTCGAGCACAGGTTCTGCAGAAACCAGGGTCTGCTGTTGGTGGCAGCATCTGATAGACAAGGACGGTGTTAGAGTCTGTACGAGCTGTGCGTCCGGGCCAGGGCCAGGGGTCCAGGGGGTGACGTCGCTCAGGGCCAGACTCCAGTGACACGGCCCTGTGTTGAAGGACGTGAGAATGTCCGGTGCTCATGCAGGTGACCTGTAATGTTGGGAAGACTTGTGAGCTCAGGGGGAAAATAAAACCCAAACAAAACAATGAAAACAATGACGAGTAAATCACTGGAGGCGTCATGGGAGCCGAAGGGCCGCATCGATGGTCAGGCCGTTGGTGGAAGGCCAGTCGTGTGCCTTAGATGGCATGAGACCTTATCTCAGTCTTCACCGTGATTGGAGGAGCACAGGCCGTCTGAAGGGGACCCTCCTCCAAACTGCCCGATCCTGTTTACTTTCCTGGGACACAACCCTGGTTCAGGAAGGAGACTCAAGGAAGCACTTTGTGTGTTGTTATGACCTCTGTGTTTTCTGGAGCGATGCTCTTTTTATTTAGTTGCTCGACCTTGAGAACACTTTTCCTTCGACGAAAGAAGCAATGAGAAAAGGTCAGTTAATCATTCATCTCCCTTATCTAGTCAGTCTCTCCATCTATGCCATACTTTCTTGTACCCTACATAGCAACCACAGCAGATGGCAATAAACACTTTTTTCTGAACTTGTCATTTATGCGTCATGATTATCAACATATAAAATCTGGGTAGTTTAACTGTTGACTGGGCAGTCATTTAAATAATTCCTGTTATTTCAGTGTGTTTCCTTGACAAAGTACTATAAAAGCTGGAAAACACCTCAGATGAAAATAATCTTGGGAAAGGAGCCAAATCATTTCAACAGGACAATATCTGAGACTCATAAAATCTTAGCAGTGACTTCACAGAGATGTAAACATGTGCACTTAAAGATGCTGATGCTCTCCCAATATCTAGTGACACTCTGTCCTTGTAGCTTGGATTATTGTCACTTTATCACCCTCTCTCCTTGTGCTGAGCATACACTGTCTGGTCGGGGGAAAAACTATATTTAGGATATAGAAATAGTCCCAACCATAATACTTACAGGAAGATGGTGTTGCCTGAGGTTTCTGTTTACAAGTTTGTAATTTTTCTTTCTTTTTTCCCCCCAACTGTTTAAATATAGAATGGGCTCATTAAGGAGAATTTGGAAAATGCAGGAGGGAGGTATGAATTACAAGTAGGTCCCATATAATTATATTACCCAGTGATAGCTGCTGTTAATATTTTAATTTGCTTTTGGCTAATCTTTCTTATATATGTTTCTTCATACACACATATGTCTTTCTTTCTTAAATATCTTCTTTTTCTTTTATAGTGCAGAATACACTTGTTTTAGATAGATTGGAGTAAAATATATGCTATATTAGCTTTCACTTTCTCAAAGGAAAAAAGTAATTTTGTTTATTTTAAGGACATTAAATGATTATTGGGGAGATGGGTCAAGATTATTTCAGAGAAATATCTGGGGGGAAATTTAAGCTTTAGGTACTTCCTAAGCTCTATTTCATAAGCACATTGTACTATATTCTGTACAAAAAGCATACTAAACTTTAAAATAGAAGACAATTTTTATTATAAAAGTAACTACTTTTCTGTATGGATTCAGTATACACTAAATTATCTTAAAAAATATGACATTTAAGAATGTATCAAATTAATAAAAATGTATTGACACTTTCTCAATAAGTGGCCCTGGAATCTCTTAGGGATCCATATACTTAATAGATGAAATTATATTATGGGCCATGCTATTGATCAGAATCTTTCAATAGCAGAATCTTTCTGGATATTTAAGAATGGATGTGTAGATGACTACTGATAACTTCTATGTAATTCTGGTTTTAATAGTTGCTTTTAGAGTGTCTTCTGCCACACAGACCTTGATAAATATAAAGCGTGAACCAGACACCAAGTCGAATTTGAATTTAAAACCATGAGAAATAGGAAAAACAAAACAGGATAGTAAAATCAACTGACAGACTGGTAATGGGATTATTCAGAGGGTTAAAAATTCAAGGACCAATCCTTTCCCTCCTCTCCCTCCAAATGGGTGAGTGGCATACAGACGAGTCACCAAAAGAGGAGACGCAGGCAGCCCATGAATATATGAAGAGATGCTCAATGGCTTTGCTTCGTGGAACTTTAGCAAATCTCTTTTATTTCCTGGGTTACTGAACAACAAACTTTTCAAGGACTATAAATTAATTGCTTAGTAATTGGCCTTTATTAGAATTAAAATTCCTAATCACAAGAAAAAATTTTGTGTTCTTTTTTTCCAGAATTTAGTAAGCAACGTGATGAACCAATATTTGAAGACGATGACTTTTTAACTGCAAGCAATCCGTTAGATTTTATTTCTATTACATCAGTTATCTATGGGAAATACTATGTGCAAAATGCCATATTGCCTAACTTAGCTTGTATTATTGAGCAATTCTGTTAACCTTAGGCCTTATGTTTTTCATCTGAAAAGCAGGGACTGGAGCCATTGCTGTCCAAAGCTATTTCCACTGCTAGCATGCTAACTTTTTTGTTCTGTTTTGTTTGCCTTTTTGTCCACTTGTGAGACATAAGTTTGTTTAAGACCGTAAGACTTAAATGAAATTGTGTGCACCATTATAATGGGAAAGGAATGAAAGGCTTTATCTTTGCAAATTTACTTATGGAATATGCTTTGTAATATATTTACTTTTTGAAACCGTCAAAAACCAAGAGATAACAAAATGAAACTACATTCCTTGTGAGAAAGGCCCTCCTTTCCGTGTTGGGTTTCAGAATGCCTGCTTCGGGTGTGGCCCACCACAGTCACGCTGCTGTGGGTGACAGCGCTTGGCTGGCAGGTGCTTACCAGGTGCGAAGAGGGGACCCATAGCTGCCAGGGCCAGCGTCACAAAGATGGCGTAACGATCCCCTGCGTAGCCCTGCTCTTCCGGGGTTCACAAAGCCGAGTCGGTAACTCAGCAGGACGGCGGCGAGCCCGCCCGCCCCGAGAGCACCCACAGGCCCGGTCACGCTGCTCCCCCACGACGTCCGCAAAGCATGCTGTAAACGCACTCATTTCGGAGGCGAAGAGTCACCTAACGTCGTTTTATTGTGAAGAAGGTGGCCTCTGTTTAAGGACGTCCGCACACGCTGCCCTCCACCCTGCCGCCTGCCGTTCACAAGGCCGGAAGGAGATGCAGCAACAGCTCAAAGCCCGGCCTGCAGACACGCAGGGGCCCCCTCTCTCCTCGTCTTGTC
>PVJL010015994.1:0-22351 GCA_004026885.1 Lyroderma lyra
TGGGAATAACCCAAAACTACTCTTTAAAAAATGTTCTAGAGATTGCCAATATGACATATGAAAGGTGCTCAACATCAGCAAGCATCAGAGAACTGCAAATGCCAACCACGACGAGACAGCCCTTTGCTCCTCTTAGCATTGCCAGGCACCAAGGAGTCAACAAACACCCAACGGTGGCCCGAATGTGGAAAAAGGGGAATCCTCGTACTCTGTGGGGGGGATTACAAATGGGTGCCGTCCGTGTGCATCCTGTTTGGAGGGGCCTCCAAAAGTTGGAAGCAGAACCACCTTCACACACAGCAATTCCACTTCCGGCATTTCTCCGAAGATATCCGGAACATTAATTCGAAAAGATACACGCACCTCTACATGCACTGCAGGATTAGCCACAATGCCCGGGATACGGAAAGCAACTCAGGTACCCAACAATGGGCAACTGGGTAAAGAACAAGTGGTTCACGTAGAAACGATCAAATATTACTCGGCCATGAGGAAAAAAAATCACAAACAAGAAAAACACTGAAATCTCACCATCGGCGACAACACGGATGGACGGGGAAGGTACTGGGCTAAGGGAAATGAGTCAAACAGAGAACTACAAATACCAGATGATCTCGCTCAGAAGGAGTATCTCAGAACACAAACACACGAATCAGAAACAGGTTCCCAAGCACCGAGAACACAACGGACGGTTTCCAGATGGGAAGGGAGTTGGGGGGCTGGGTGAAAAAGGTGAAGTGCTTAGGAAGTGCACATGGATAGTTACGAAATAGTCACGGGGATGTCCGGTTCGAACCCAATCCAAGCTCTTCCCCCGCATACGCTGCTTCTGTAGTGAATTATTCTCCTTAAGATACCCATGAAAGCAAAAGATACCTAAAACCGGCTTCTCTTTCTATAATCCGTCACTGTCCATGTTCGTTGTAATGTTCAAACAGTCTCCCCATTTTGCCTACAGGAGCCTCTTCATGCTGATTTGAATAATTTTTTCAAATCAACTTGTCCAAGAAGATGTCTCAGTTTATCTTGTATTTTTCCTCTCCCCAGACATGTTCCAGATTCTTTAGGAAATGAATCCTTGTAATTCTATAAAGAAAGTAAAATATTCTTTAATAAAATGTCCAAAAGCAACCAACACCAACTCATATCTCGAACAGGGTATAGTAAAATAATGTGCCAGTTCATTCACTAGCACCCCAGTGAGATGTTTTGGTATCACGAATAAATCTTTAAAGTAATAGAAATCATCTTCGTTAAAGTCACGATGCCCTAAGAAGTGAAAGAGATGATGGATGGGTATAGCCAAGACCATGGATTGGATCCTCACAGTGGAGAGCCGGGCTCAGTTCATAACTTCATAGGCAATCAAAACACAGAAGCTGACTTCAACTGGCAAAGAGTCCTCCCCAGAAATAAAATTTCATTTCATTTCCTAATTGTTCTAAGCTGTCATCACTGTGAAATCAGGACATACTAACTACACCCGCATTCCTAACTCCTAAATGAACTTCCTTTCATCCTACTTTATGCCCAAAACATGGGCCTATGTCGTAACAAAGCAAAGCAGGTCACATGAAGCAAAACATTTCCCTTTTGCCCCAAAGGAAACAAAGTTTCCTTAAATCCCAAGAAATATCTCAGAAGACAAAAATCTACCATGCTCCTCTAAAAATTACTGCACTTGACACCTTAGAACCAAGTTCAACATTTGCATTTGTGTGGAAAGTTACAAACTTGTGAATAAACCAAATGATTCTAGGACATACTCAGGAAGGAAATGAACTTTGGTCAATCAGATCAAATGTAGGATTGAATTGCACCGATGGACCTGATAAACTCTGTGACTCTTCGTGACTCTATGTTTCTGTCTCATCATCTGGTAAGTGGGTTATTGGAGTACTTGAACTCAATCATTTATTCAAGTACATGGGACACAGCTAGGAGAGACGATGCTCAATAACAGTTAAGCTACCACTATTGTTGGCTTTCTTCTCTTCTCGCTATGGACTACAATGACCAATGCCACCTGTATCAGCCAGATTAGGCCAAGTGATAGTTCAGTGACACAGTAATCCAAAATCTCAGGGGCTTCAAGATGGACAAGTCATTTCTCACTCAAGCAAAGACCATGGTAGGTCCCGGGAACTGTCCAGGGCAGCTGCCGCAACACTGTGACTCAACAATTCAGGCTACTTTAGCTTCTCTGACATCCTGTGGCCTGGTGCCCACCCACACCCCAGCCTTCCTCCCTTCCCACCTTGATGGGCAGTGCAGCCTCCCAGCCCCCTACTGGTGTCAGTTGGGAAAGCCTGTAAGATCTAAAGTAAGAGATCGGGCCTCCTTGGAGACATCCAAACAAAGGTTCAACAGCTACTTCCCCAGAACACGAAAAAGAAAAACCTCATGCACCACAAAAGGGGAGTAATACATGTACCAAAAAAAAAAAAAAAAAAAAAAAAAAACAAAAAAAAAAAAACTATGACTGTACAAATATCAGAATCTGATCAGATTAAACGGGATGAGGAGAATCTTGGGACCTACAATAAACTTATATAAACCTGTTATAGGGACTGGGCTAAAGACTTCACAAGTGAAACTTGAACAGCCCACCTGTTCAGAACATTGCCTATAGAAGTATTTATAAGTGATGAGAAGAACATCCATGAGATGTCAAAACTCACATTCAGCAGAATGCAGCCCTGGAAGCCAAGTCAAAACTCTTGGCCAACTTACCATAGAGAAATCCTGATGGACAAACTTTTGGGGAAGGACTGCCAAGAGCTATTGCACTGGAAAGGAGGGTTCATCTGATAGAATCTCCCGAAAACAGCAGGCACTGTGTGGAACTCTCTGTAATGACCATCTGGGAAATGAAAACCACGGGAGCAACAAAATGGCCATTTACCTGAGACAGTCAAAAGAGAAGGTCTCACTGTTCAGGGACAATAATGAGATGCAAGATTGCTTGAGGCCTTAAGATTCACAGGCTTGGTCACTGGATGAGAAAAGAACACCACTGTGTCTGCCATTGAGAGGTGCGTGAAAAATGAGAAGGGACTGAAAAGTACAAGTTGATATTTACAAAACAGAAACAGGGATGTGAAGTTCCACCTAAGGACTATAGTTAATCATATTGTAATAACTACGTACGGCATCAAATGGGGACTTCACTTAGCAGGGGATAACTTGGTAAGTTATGTAAATGTATAATCACTATGGTGTATACCTGAAACTAAGACAATATTGTATGCCAGCTGTAATAATGTTTTTTAAAAAGAATGAGGGAAATAGAGGCCAAAACCTAAAGAAAGAAAAAGAAAGGGCAACATAAAAGCAATGGGTAGACCAGAGAGAGAAGAGAGGGAGAAGGGAATGGAGAGTCTATTCAAACAAATAATCGATGAGACTTTCCCACCTTCCCTGTAAGTGGCCTAAACTCACCAATTCAAAGTCACTGGATAGGAGACTGGATCTAAAACCAAAACTCAACCACGTGCTGCCTTCAGGACACATAGCACAGCTGCAAGGACAAAGACTCAAAGTGAGGGTGCAAAGTGATACTCCAAGCAAATGGCATTCAGAAAAAGAGCACATGTAGCCCTACTTACTGTTCACAGATTAGATTGCAAGTTTAAAAGGACAAGAGACAAAGATAGATATTTTATCATGATAAGGGGGACAACACATCAGGAAGACAAAACACAAATGCATATGAGAGCTCTCCAGTAAAAATCCACGCACGCTTCTACTTTTCATATTACATGGCTTGATACTTTTCGGACAGCCCTTGTATATATCCTATTGGTTCTGTTTCTTTGTAGAATGCTAATACACACTTAAATCTCATATTTGGGTTTCTTTTTTTTTTATTGATTTTTAGCAAATGTTTTCTTTTTAAGTTTGTAAATTATTTGTTTTATTATTAGATTTATTGGGGTTACATTGATCAGTAAAAATTACATAGGTTCCAGATGCACAATTCTACATTCCATCTTCCTTGCATTGCATTGTGTATTCACTGAAGTTCTTGCCTTGCCTGCCTGGGCTGAAATGCTGCCAACTAAAAAGATCTTACAAAGAGATTTTATAAAGTCTTTATACCTAAAACACAGAAATCACAGTCCAGTAGTTCCATTTTTTTAAATTATTTTCATAAAAGACAAAGTAATCTCATTAGAAGTACCTAGCATTCGGACACAATAAAGTTATGTGTGGAATGGTAAAGTAAGGACTACAACCTTTTTTTTCCTTCTTATAGAGAAAAAAAAACACTGATTGAGTCTCATAGATACTAAAAGTTTTTCTAAAGTATATTGTATTGACAAAAGTTCTAAACCCATCAGCTTGTTTTCCTTTCACCTTGACATAGTTTAATAGAATTTGATAGAGTCACATGAGGAATCTGAATCCTCAAATTCACACTTAAATCTCACATCAGCAGAAGGAGACAGTGCTTCAAGTGCTTCAGTGTCATCAAGATTCCACTAAAGAAGAAACACAGCTCAAAGATGGAGAAAAAACATTCATGTGTTTCAGCAAAGGTGATGCCTGCTGGAGAGGTAAGAAGTATTTGCTGCTTCGATGAGTCAGATAAAATTTATCAGACTTGATAGAGGTGAACAGGCTTTGAAAAATATTTGCTTAAATAAACCACGTCCCTTGCATGGCTCCTTTCCACTTTCTCTTAGATGCAAACAAAGTTTAGCATCCACACTCCAATTTTTAGAGCTTGGTAGAGAGTATATAACTGCCTTTGGTGAATGAGAAACTTTGGTTTACCCCACACTGACCTGCCAACCCTTCAAGAACTATGTCAACATAAATTTATAGAGTACAGAGGCTCTCTGTACCTTAGACAGGTGATATATATATAGGGAAAGTGAATTTATATCAGATGAATAGAAAAACTTTCATAATTATGTAATGCCTAAGACAGATGTCAGAGAGTGGACATTACTACCTTAATTTGCATATGACTGCTTTAAGATGGACATACAACATTGCCCAATTTATATAAAATAAAAGAAGGCATAGAATAAAATCAAGTTCACTCATTTTATACTCTTCTAATATTCACTGTATAACATAAAACCTGCAAAGTTCAAACTCTCATTTTCAGGTACAGCCTAAGTTCTAATAGAAAGTAAATTAGAAGTCAATTAATTTATCCAATTAAGTTTTTTGAGACTAAGAACACTACTGACACATGCTATAGAGATTAAGCCATGATTAGTGCTGTTTTTGACAATAAACAATTTTGGAATGTGCGTGTGAACTTTATCTCACTGTTACACACAAAACATTCCTGGTTTTTCCTGAATGAAAAACTACCAAATGCCAAGGAGAGAAGAGAGAATTTTATTTGCACTCCAGTACTTGGCGAGCTGACTTTCACCCATGATCTCACTCCTAACGTCCCGTAAGCTGCACACGAGCTCAAGCACACACGTCATACACACGTCCTCTTCAGCTGCCCTTCTACTTGGTCTCGAATCCAGCCCTGAGACGTCCTCCTGTGCTGCTCATTCAAGGCCTTACCACTCCAGATATATAAAAATAATAATAAAACAAACAAACAAAACAAAAAGAACAGGTAAACCACCAATACAAAGCTCAATTTTAAAGTAAATTTTGTTTTTTTCTCCCTTTGACCTGTATGCTACTAATACAAGTACTTTTTCTTAAGTCTCTCAGTAACTCCCCAAGAATTCATTGCCTCAAAAATCACCCTTTGGCTATCAGAATTTTTCTCAGTGTAAGTCTCTTTGGGCTTACTTATCCTCCCTTGTCATGAGCTCCACAGTTACTTCTCTTCTTCCCTTTTCCACAAAGCTCCTCATGTGGAATACAATCTGACTAGGCTAAAGTAACTGAGCAAAAAATTTCTGATGTAATACTACCCCTTCACCAATCCCTATCTCTGTACAAACATAAGTATGTTTTAATCCTAATTATATTTAATACAGTAATCACAGGCTAAGATACAGTAGTGTCCCCAAGACACATCCCCCTACGGAAGTCTGAAACTGTGGATATTACTAACCCTTCTATGAGTATATACTGTTTTTCCTATACATACATATAAACACTTTATGGCTTCTCCTTGGCATATCCAAATTGTCAGCATCACTACTGCACTTTATTATTAAATAAAAAGAGGATTACTTGAACACAAGCATTGTCATACTGTGACCATCAATTCGATAACTGATAATGCTACAAAGTAAATCACAGGCAGGGAGTGTATACAGCATGGCTATGCTGGACTCAGGGATGATTCACGTCCCGGGCAGGAGAGAGCAGGACAGTGTGAGATTTCATCACACCGCTTAGAATGGTACACAATTTAAAAGTTATGAATTACATATTTCTGGATTTTCCATTTAATGTTTTTGGGCTGCAGATAACTGTGAGGAACTGAAACCACAAAAAGCAAAACTGCAGATAATGGGAACTACTGTTCATTCCCAATGGACATATATCACAACTTGGCAATATAAAAGGAGGATATTGACGGTAATGTCAAGGCCTCTCTTTTTAAAATCTATTTTTTCTTTGTTTTATAAAAGAAAATAAACTCAACATGATTAATTACAAGAGAGTTAAGATGGCTACTTGTCATAATTATGTAGAATAATGGCCTCCAAAACCACAGATATCCCATCATCAGGGACCCATGAGGCAATTCCCATGATGAAAACTTCACTTCTTTGTTTAATTTGGTTGTGACCAAAAGTAATCTGGAACTCAAACTCAGGGCAGATAAATAATGAATGTCTGAATTTTTTTAACCAACTTAACTACTGAGATAAGAAAAAGGGGTGTATTTTTTAAAGCTGCACTCATTTCAGATTAATTTGGGGAAAACATTTACATGCTTTTATGGGCTTGGTGATAAGACTTTAAATAAATACATCACAATATACATTTTCTTTACTATAAGAAAAGCTCTTATATCAGTGAAAGAGGACCATGAGTCACAATTACCATTTCTTTCTACATGCCAAGTTTTCTGGAATATTTTATTTGAGAGACTAAGTCCATCTAGCTACTATGGACCAAAGATGACTAATTCTATCAGAATCAATAGCTAAAGTTGAGTGTGGGTAAATTTAAGTTCTCCTGGGTCATAACAAAATTCTCACTTGTTAATATAAATGTTTATTGATTTTTTACTCATTACCCAAATAAACATATGGATATTTAAACTAAAAAATTATAAAATAAATATGACAAATTCTACCATCAAAGATAATAAACACTAACATTTAGAAAAACATTGTTTTTCTAAAGTCTTTGCTGTATTTATCCCACCAATATTTTTATAAAAATTAGTTATTTTATTTCACAACTTTTTCATATCTCACTAATTTAAGTAAACTATATATTGTGTACATATTTGCATTGTACTACCTATTCTTTTACAAAAGCATTTTAGGGGCTACATAGCATTCTACGATATGGTTATGCTATAAAAATATTTAACTATGGAATTACATATTTGTAATATGATGATGGATATGTCATAAAAGTACAATGATGACTCAAACTTCATCTAATACATTTGACCATTTCACTTCTAATTACTAAAAGTCACAAAATTGGTAGAGATTTTAAGATATCCACCCAAGTCCATTCCTCCTTTCTTCCATGGAAACATAGCTCGAGATTGACTACATCCCCATTTCCACAAGCTTCTAAGTGTGGAATGTGATCCGAATGATATGTGCCAGTTCCTGGCTTAGACCTTACAATACTGCACATTTGCTTCCCTGAATTCATCTTGCCCCAACCACATCCCATGCACACACCTCAACTGAAACCAAGATTAGCAGCAACCCAGCTTTAATCAAAGAAATGAAAACATACCCTAGGATATGGCACTAACTTGAAAGGAACCTGAGTCCCTGAATGACTGAGTGGAAGATAACTGCCTCACACCATTCCAGGAAAATTGTGAGGGAGAGAAAATGATGATGCATCTGTTCTTTAAACTAAGTAACTTTTTATTGAATCTGTTAACAATAGCAGTTACACCTCATTCACCTTCTCTTTATCCAATAAATGTTCATAACATTTTAGCTTGGTCTGAAATTTAATCCATATTGGAACTTCTCCTTCCTAAAGTCTTTGGATCTATGCTTCAGGAGCAACTCGATCATATTTTCCATTTCTGAATCTCTGGCAATAAGATAGTATGAACCACATTCCTCTGGCCCAAACTAGGAAGGTTCACAATGTTTCCTGCTTCCACTAGAGTTTATTAACATTTGACAAAACAAGGCAATAACCACCCTCACCCCAAGAGGAATTTCACATGGGTTAGGAACTAGACCTGTCACTGATAACAAGTTGCTCAAAGAAACCCTGGAAATCAAGTTAAGGGACTTCTTTTCACAAATGCAGAAAGTGATGTTTAGAAAGGTTAGGAGGACTGTCCAACAGCACACAGATAGGCATTGAGGAACAGAATTAGAACTCAAGTACTAATTACTAATCAAGAATAGCTTCCAGTGTTCTAAAATACAAAACCATAAACAGAAAGAATTATTTTCCCAATGTTCTACTTTAAATATCCAGCCATATTTTCTTTTTGCCCAATGATACCCCTGTTTAAGCCAAGTGTATTACAGTGCAGTGCACACATTCCAGTCAGCTCTTCTAGGCTGAATGACAAGCATTCCTTCCTAGAACGATTATAAGACAATACCATGGATTTAGCACTGGTGAGTCAGCTACAATTACTGCTGAAGGAAACATATATGTGGAAAGCAAACAACTATAATATAATATTCCAAGTGTGAAGAGTTATATAGGATGGGAGAAACATAAAATGTTTATGGTTTTATATAACTACAAACCCTAACCCAATCTTTAAGGTCATGGAAGTCTTCCTGGAAGGGGAGCCATGATACTTATTTCTAAACAAGTATAGATGACAGCCCAATAAAGCAGAGAAGAATATAGAGAACACTAGAGCTACCACATATAATGGAATTCTAGAGGAAGCCCAGTTTTAACACCTGTCCCCATATCCTTCAAATCCATTACCCTCATACCCTCCCCATATTATTTTTCCCATATTCCAATTTCTGTTCCAAGTGGTGAGACAATATTAGTCATAACCATGAAAACATATAAAACCCTAAAGACACCATGAACTTCAATTTAAATAAAAATTGCTGGAAATAACTTTATTTTACTGTCAATTCACACTTCTTTACCATTGCATTAATATTGTCTGAAAACTGAAATACATGACACTGAAAATATTTGAGTTTGTCATGCATGAAGGATCATGATTTTGAAACTTTTCTATATAGCTTCTTAAAAGATTTATGAAGCTTATAATCATTTGTTTAAATTGAGGAACTAAATGGGCCTGAAGTGGGGTCTCTGGGTCACGTAATCATCTGTTTCTCCAGTCTCTAAAGTTAAATGAGGAACATTCCTGACTGACAGCACAAATGCAAATTATTTCACATATCACTGGCCTTCCCACGAAAGATCTCAATTATAGATGTGGATGCTTGTTCTATTTTATTAAATGTTTAAATGAGTACAAAAATTATTTATATTCCATGTTTGATAATAACACATTTAAATGTCTGTTAAAATATTACCATAAAGCTTTAAAACAATTTAATATAAATAACAGAATATGATAATGTATTAAAATATGTACATCATGGAATGTATATTTAAAATGTATTATATATACATATATGTGTGTGTGTGTGTGTGTGTGTGTGTAAAATGATGATATACAAAGTACCTAATGTGTTAACATAATGAAATCTTTTCAAGGATGAAAATATTATAGTGAAAATTCATAATAATATACTGATTTTGAAACATTCTAAATGATATAACACAACTTTAAACAATTATTAGAAACATGAGATGGAGTAAAATCAAATATTTTCTCCCTAGTAGTAAACTAAAAGTTTATTAATAATACAAGCCAAAGAAACTGTTTTGAAAAGATGTAGAGAAAATTAATTAAAAATAAGCATGTATTAGTAGGATTAGTGAAAAATTATTAAATGTATTGAGTTAAAATTTAAGACTGATCAAGGCTCTTACTAGGATAGGTAAGTTTTAACATAACAAGTTACACAATACAAAAGCCTCATTAAGAAAGTCTCATATTAAAAGCCACAGATGTAATAAAATCATCAGATACAGTTTTTATGAACCAAACATTTCCTGTTTTGTGGGAAGCATTTAAAGAGCAAGATATTTAAAAGATTTTTTTTAAGCAAGCCTCCATTTTATAAATAGCAAAAGAGCAGTAATGGTACTGCTTCCAACCTATTGAAAAATGAAAGTTGTATGCTATTGTTTTCAACAGAGTTCTCCAATGGGTTCTCTCTTTTCCTTGATTTAAGCATCAACTTTAAGTTGCAACCAAACATTAGTAAACTGTTCCTTCGATGAGATGAATTTATTCCCTCAACCCCCATCTCACCTAAGTATCTCAATTTTATCCAGTGTTGGAGATCCAAATGCCATTCCCATAAGCACATCCCCAAGAATTTGAAGAACTCATCTCCTATTCACCTTCTAAGGAAGTTCCTTATTACATTGAAGCAGAAGTTCTGTTCTTGAGTCATATTTGATGAACTTCAGTAATTAAAAAAGAAAAAGACATCCTTAGCTGACAAATCTTTAAAAGGCTGAAACATTCTACAGAGTGTCATGTACTGGTTGATTACTAAGCACACTTTTCAAATACTACATCATTTGAACAACAAGTCTTCAAATGCATAATTTGCCCTTTGGGAACTATAGAATTTATTGTCAAGGTTTCTGTGGTATGGTTCACCTATTTCCTTTTGTCAACATCAACTGGATAACTATACCCCTCCCTGTCCCAGTGTCCCAAATGGTCAGGGAGTCATTCTTATTCCTGAAAACAGGTGGTCCTCTATCTTGTCTTATTCTCATTACTCAGTATCAATCCTCTGACTTAACCCAAGTCAATCCAAGCACCTGGCTCAAATTCAACAACTGAATTAATCATTTTACAAACCTGATTTTATTCCATCATTAGTCTCAGAACACCCAGCCTGAGCTCAGTGGTATACCTCTGTCTGCAACCAAACTGTGCATCTGGTCTTACTCTAGTGATGCTGGCTGACACCTTTCTACCTAGTAACATAGAGATAATGTCACTTTCTCCAGATGACCTATCTAAAACATCCTATAATATTTACATGACAACAATGTAGTTAAAGTGAGGTCACTATCATCAATCTCAGTCATTTTCTTTTCTCTTGTTACTGGTAACACATATTTGTGGCATGCCAACAACAACATAGGACTAAGGCCTCAAAGCATGAACAGCTGTTCTATTTGCCATATACTCCTGGCTCTCTACCTTGTAGGCATGTGGTAGTACTGCACTTCCCCGCCCTTTTGAAGCTAGGCATGGTCATATATTTCCACTGAAATGAGAGTAAAAGTGTCCATTCCAGGCAGTAGCTAGCTCTTAAGAGTCAGTGTAAGATTCACCACCCTCTCTTCCTGCAACTGAGTCTGATCATGGAAGCAAATGTTAAAATGAAGTTGCTTTCAGCAGGGGTGAGAGATGAGCAGAGACCTCTGCTGGCCCTTGTTGGACATGAGGTGTGAGCAAGAAGTAAACTTGAGTCAAGGCACTGAGATTTTTGAAGCTGTGTTTTACTCCAGCATAACAATGCCAATTCTGTCTAATACAGGAGTTAAAAGAAACCTAAAGGGTACAGTGAAAGAGGATTGAATAGCTGACATGATCTATAATTTGTCAGAACTAAGAAACTCCTTTCAGCATGAAGCAGTGACCTCAAACTTAACTATCTACTTAATTTTAAATAGAAATCAATTGGCAGGCATTTCTCCTCATTTCAACTGATAAAAAAAAAGTAGTATTTAGACCAAACGGTCATCATTTCTTCTAAATTAATGGTACAAGAAATCAAAGCCAGTCTTTTTATTTATCTATAAAGACTGCTACTCTACAAGGTATAATTAACCTTAGAGACATCACTCAATTTAGGGATCTAATCACACGTAACACTAAACTAGCTATAAATTAGTTAATCTGTAGGTTCATTATCTAAATTAAAGATTATAATTTGATGTACTTTACGTAATTATTGGAAATCTGTCTATTTCTACTAAAAATAACATAAAATTCTAAATGCTCTTATTTTTTTTAAATGCTAAAACATTTTATTTATTCACTTATTTTTAGTAAACAAATAACAACCTGATGATTAAACCACCCAATAATAAAACTCTTTAGAGCAACATATGTTAGCTTTGACTAAATACTGATCCCTGAAAATATCTATCAAACAATATTTAGTCAAAATGTGTTCCCATAACTTGTTAGTGGTGTTAAAAAGTTAAATTTTGGAACTATTTTTTTTTACTATACAGGATATATTTAAACAAATGAAATGAAAAGTATTTGCAGATAGAAAAGCATATCCAAAATTGTTGCAAATTTGAATAAAGTGTTTGAATCCAGTACTTCTATTTAAATATAGTCCTTTAGTGTCTGGCTCTAACTTATTTTCCATTTCATTTTTCTCTATTCAACTTAGTTGTCACAGAATTTCATTTGATTCTTGAAGTCTGGTATTTCCTCTAGTGATTCAATAGTTCTTTTACAGTTTCTAAGGATTTCTATGCAAAATTCAGCCATTTTTATAACTGTTAGAAGTTTAGTACTTCTATTAAATAAATCTTTGGAAATATATAGCATTCTTGTATTCACATGTAGACTCTGTATAATATCAAAATAAATGACGCTTCTGTTAAAACTTTATATATGGACATCCTAAATTCAATTCTAAAATTACTAAATAAAATCTCAGAAATACATACAATTCTTACAAAGATTCAACATCTTGTCTGTCATCTCTAGTATCAAATGATGTGATTTTTCATGTGATCACTGGATGAATTATTTCTTAAATGCACAGATTCATACTAATAACATATTATTTGTTAACTACATGCATATTTATCATTTCCATTTGACTCTGATGTCTTCAAGATAAAGGAGATTCTCTTATTGATTCCCGAATCCCTTGCACCTGGCACTAATTTAATAGTAACTCACTATATAAATTGATGCTTGTATTAATAGCTTTCACCATTTTTGAGTATAATCAATCAATGGATTTGAATTGAAAGAGGTTTTTCCTTTTCATCATTGTCCGAGAAATTGTTTCTCCTACCACAAACGTTGCTCATTCCATCCTTGTGCGTGCATATGCGTAACTCACTAACCTATCTATCCCCTTCTAGCCGCACTGTCGGTCTAGCTGGGCTACACAGCCTTTCCCATTATCTTGCGGAGAAAGATCGGTCCACTGCAAAAGGAGAGTGCCCATCACTTTAGAACTATACACAGTACAGTGGCTGGAGAGGGACGATACATTCACAGAACAGAATGTCTCCCCACCCACTTTCTAGCCACTCTTTCATTCAAAAACCAAGTCTTAACATATGTCTCTAGGCTTTCACATATCCAGATTGGGCCTGATCTGAATAAACATTATACATGAGTAAAATTTACATATTCATTCATTCACTTAATTACTTATTGAAGTTTCTCTATCAGAATCAAATTTGAACTGAAATACTACCTACCTCCCATGATGAAGAAATACATTTTCTAATTTAAAAATCCCCATTAGGCAGCACACAATAGATCTTTAGGACAGTGAAACTCTGTATACATTTTATCATACAGTTGCCAAAACCCAGAGAATGTACAATACCAAGAGAAAAACTTAACATAAATATGGACCTTGGATAATAATGAGGGGTCAATATAAGGTCAATGATTGTAACAAATGTACGATTCTGCTATGGGATGTTGGTAGTGGGAGAGGTTGTGCCTGTCTGTGTAGGGGTCAAGGCTATACAGCAACTGTATTTTCCACTCAATTTTACCATGAATCTAAAACTGCCTTAAAAAATAAAGGCTGCCTTGAAAAATATTGTCCTAAGACACATAAGGTCAGCAGGACCATATGGGGTCTGATAGTTACCACAATTCAAACCTCCTATCAACGGTGAAGTAAAGGGAACAACTGGCCCTGGGAAGATGGCCTGATGGTCTGGGGCAGGCCCTCTGCAACAGGTCAGGAGGGCTTGATGACTGAAGCAAGTGGTCGGCAGCAAACAACACTTGCACGTACCTTACTGACTTGGCGTCCAGGCCTCCTAGGATCCGCCCCAGTCCAGGATATGTAGGGATAAAGTGGGCCACAGACAGGAACTTCTGGAGCTCACACTGAGATTCCAGGGTTGACTCGGCTCCTAAATAGAGTTGATAATTCCCTTGAAGCCAGATCTGATGAGAATTCCTTAGTCTTAGCCTTCCATGCAGTGCCAGCCACCTGCTGATGAGACACACAGGGCAGTCCTCAAGTCCCACAGAGGGCCTGTATATATCTTGCCGGAACAGGGCCATAAGTGGTCTAGCTCAAATGACCTTCCCTCTTCTGCATAAGGCGTGTAGTCTAAGACACGGTTGGCCCCAGGAAGATGGGCTGCTGGTTGTGGGAAACCTATGTCCACACAGGACTAAAGGTCCTGATGCCTGAGGTCAGGAGAGCAAAAGTAAACTGCAGCTGCACATGCTGTATGACTCTCTTCAAGGCTCCTTGGACAGTCCAGTCTCGGGTGTAGGGATACACCGGACCACAAGCAGGCCATTCTGAAGGGCACACTATCCGCCTGCGTTCATCAGACTCCAAAGCAGAGTTGCTATTAATAATTCCCCGGAAGCCAAATATCCCAGGATCTCGGAGGTAAATCTCGTGAGATTTCAGAAGCCATCCTGGGCCTGACCAGGGCTGCATATGATGGGAGACACCTGGGAATCATGATTGCCAGACAGGTCCCAAGTCCCATAGGGATAGCAATACTATACAGTGTCTGCTAATCATTACCATTCAAACCTCCTCATCAATGGCACATTGCAGGGAACTGCTGGCCTCAGGAAGATGGCCTGGTAGGCAAGGGCAGGCCCCATCCAACATGGCTGAGTATGGCAGATGCAGGGGAGAGAACTGCGCATGTGCATTCCGTGCTGCTCGGCATCCTGATTCCCTGGGATGGCCATGCAGGGATAGAACAAAGCATAGGTGCAGACTTCTCAGGGACACAGCTAGCTGCCAGGGTCCATCATGTTTCTAAACAGAGTTGCTAATTCCCCTGAAGCCAGATCTCTCTGTGAACTTCTTTATCTGGCCCTCCTGGGCAGTACCAGACAGTTGACTGATAACAGACACCTGGGAGACCTGTGTCCCACAAAAGGGCCTGTGTATCTTCCCAGAATGGGGCCATAATGGGTCATAGCTCAAACGACAATCCCTGTTATGCAATAAACAAACAAGTAATCACTAGTATTTTATAGCCATTTGTATCTTTACTATATTAAGCTAACCCAGACACCCCTAGAAGGCCATGGCTACTACAAGAAAGGGTAGGACATGGGTAATAATAGTCAAAACCACATTTATAACTTACTATGGTCTTTTAAGATTTTTATTGTGATGGAGGAGTTAATGACCCTAAAGATAAGCATGGTTATTGTTTTCATTTAATAAAATCAAAACAGTTTTAGTAAGGCTGAGCAATATGCCCAATATCATAAATAACAGCAAGTAAGAAGCAGCTGGGAATTTACCCCAAGCCCATCTGATGTCAAATCTGATGCTTTTAGCTATCCACTGATTCAATATTTACAGAGAATCTGCTATGTCCCTGACCCTTCTCTAGTACTATAGTCACAAACCCAGATACCATGGAAGTAACATTTTGAGGAGATTGGATAGGAGTCATGCTAAAAGAAAACTATATATAAATTTTTATAGAGAGATGATATAAATATAGATCTAGATGATATAGATATATAAGCTATAGATATAGGTAATTTATGTATAAATTATCTAAATATATGTATACAGATTTAAAACACACACCAAAAAATTTTTTAGAAAATATAAGGGTTGAGCAGAGATTTGGTAGAAACTGGCTGGAAGTATACCTCAGGCTAGTTAATCAGGGAAGGTGTCTCTGAGGAATCTGTATTTTAAACTGAGACAGGAATGACAAAGAACCAGTTATCTGAAGATCAGATGCAGAACTTAGTGTGCCTAACCTAACAAAATAAGGTTAGCATAGTGAACCAAGGATGGAAAAGAAGGAAGGGACTAGGATAAGGAGTCTGGACTTAATTCTAAATTCAACGGGAAGAAGCCACTGGTGGTTTTAAGCATGAAAGTGACATTCCAGGTCCTGTGTAGATAATTGATTGTGGGGATGCACACATGGAGAAAGTCTACTTAGAAACTGATTAGGCTAAAAGGGAAATGATAATAGTTTGGATTTAGATGCTAATGGTAAAAATGGAATTAAAAGGGTAATTTCGATGTGTAAATACACAAAACTTATGATCTTGACTCCCTATTGAATGAACATCCTTAAAATCACAATGTAGACAACAACACTGTCATCTTGCATGAAACAGTTCCACTTTAGTGGAGTCAGCCAAAAGAAAAATGTCCTATTGAGTTTTGGCTTGCGGTGGTATAAAGTACGTGGAGGATTACTCCTGCAAGTCAACACTATTATACTATTTGTTGAGTTCATCGATTATGCCATATTATAATGGTAGAAATAAAATTAAAATGAAATTAACCCTTAAAAATTCTAATCATCTTAATAAACCCATATTTTAGTTCCTCCCTACATTTTGTTGAATGATTTTAAATATAAGAGTAAGACTCAGAAACCAAACTAGACTCCTTTAAAATTGCCTACCTAAGTGCATCTTATAATATTTGACAGTTCTGTAAATCTCATTAAATGATGCAAGTAAAGAACCAGTAAAAAATACTGGCTCGTTATTCCTAAATGTTTACAGAGGTCCCATTTTCCTTTACAAGCTAGGCTCCTAATGAAGTTTAAGCAAAATGATTCCCAAGAAAGTAAGAAAATTGTCAGTAGAATTTTGAGTTTAAACCAGAGCATTAAATGGTTTTATAAATCTCAGGAAAAACACACCCATTGATAAAGTTCCTATCACTCTACTTAACAGGAATTATCACAAAATCTACTTTTACATAAAATGAGTGGGATCCTATAAATTACTATTTAAGTTGAATATTTCTGCATTCTTTCACTACCAAGACTAGTGAAATGGGGCCATGACAACAATTACTCACTGCATACAAATTACATATAAAGGTTCCATTTTCTTATATTTAAAACAAGCTTGTCAAATCTGTGGCACATGGGACTGCATACAGCCCAGGACAGATTTGAATGCAGCCCAACACAAATTCGTAAACTTCCTTAAAACATTATGAGGTTTTTTTTTTGCAATTCTTTTTTTAGCTAATCAGCTCTCATTAGTGTATTTTATATATGGCCCAAAACAATTTTCCTTCTTTCAATGTGGCCCAGGGAAGACCAAGATTGGACATCTCTGACTTAAAAGTACATTTGCTGAAATGTCATTAAATTTTTTTTTTTACTTATTCTGCTTCTCTTGTTCTGCATATAGTTGTGTATCTTCTACAACTTTCTCAACCTTGTGATACTGTTACCCATCCAAAGCCCAAATGCTCAAAGCTTCAAAAGGCCAAAACTCAAAACATCAGTTTGGGATAAGGAAAGGTTTGATCAAGAAGTCACCAACCTTGATGGTAGGCCTACTAGATCCTCAAATCCATCTTAAGAAAGTAGAGTTTCGAGTTCTTACATGTCAAGGGAAGGGAAAGGGGGAGGGGCTGTTTTTGTAAAAACTGAAGCCCCAAACTGAATTCTTTTAATGATTACCATGCTTAAAGCAGGAGATATTAGCCTGAAGACCACATGAGCAATGCAGGCTTGAACAACATGAGTCAGAGAGACTGAGCATTTTACTCAGTCTGCTACTTCTTTAAAACATTCCTTACATCAAAAAGACTTATCTCGGGTGGCAAATTCTGTCCCACCACCACCACCACCACCACCTCATTCTTAAAAGTTTTAATCTATGGAACCTAGAGCTCCAAGGAAAGAATGTCTAGCACTATCCCATGAGTAAGAGAAAGATGCAAGAAGTCTGGGTTCTAAATATTTCACTCTGAATCACAGAAAAAATCACATGACATTATGAATGAAAAAGGAGAGAGAGCCTTGACTCAAAGCCACATGAACTGTCTTATTAATAATATATATCAGAATGTAATTTTTCATATACTTTATCTGTGCCCACATGATATATCACCTTTCAGACCACCATCACCTTTCACCTTGTTCACGTAAATAAAAATAGTGAATGTTAGTGACTATCCTTCGGGAGCAAAATTATGCTCAGAAGGCTGAGATTGTCTTTGCCAGTAGTTTATTTAACACAGGTTCACTGTGAGAATTATAATTTCACATGTCAATGGCACACAAGATAATTTCTCTTAATAAGCCAATAAAGAAATAACATACTCCAAGCCAATGATAGATTAGTCACACTATTGTTTCAGGCAACAGGAGATGAAAGGAGTAAAGTCAAAATTTCACTGAGGTGTAACTTTTCTGCCTGGTTTTTGGGACAGCTTAACCACCCTAGAGCTGACTGCAGCTGCCAATGCAAAAACAAGAAGTCCTTTGTTGCTAGAGCACATTGCTTGTTGGCAGTCAAGCTGCTCTCCTTTGCCTTCATATGCAGAGTAATCATCTCTTACCTGTCCACAACACTGTCCTTACAAAACTAGGATTAGCATTTCTTACTTTCAATAGGCTAATGTTGACTTTCAGTGGTCCCTTCTTTCTTTTTAAGTGTTTACAAACTACCTATTAATCAATTTAGACATCTAGATAAACATCAAGCTTGAGTATGGGCTATAGTCTCTGGGATCCAAATGTTTCCCTTCTTCAAAATCTGAAATATCTATTTGTCCATTTCTAGGCTTTGGATATATTTCTAAAACAGCTTTATGTAGTATCAAAAGGATGGATGCCTTTCAGAACCAAAGTAGCTCCAGCTTTGGCACTGTCTATAGACCTGAAAGTTACTTTACCACTACAGCTGCAGTTTCTTCATTAGTAAGAGTAATGAAACTACTTGCTGAATATTTACAAACACAAATAGAACTTAAAATTGTGGGATGTGAGGCTTTAGATGTTATCTAAGTCTTTTAAAAAAGGGAAACAAATATGGCAAAACATTAAGACTTTGTGTACATACATATGCTATATTATTTTCTGTACTTTTCTATATGTTTATTTTTTCTTATCAAACTTTGTTTCCTCATCATCTTTTAACATGAGTTTGTGGTAATATTAGCAATATGCTAATAATTTAGCATAATTACCTCAATCATTACAAATTTTTTCAAAACCTACAGGTAACAAATCTATAAGTTTTTTTAAGCATAACAGAGGCCACACGGCATATGGAAAGAGAACACACCTTTAAATCAGATAGATCATAATTTTATTCTTATCCAATCACTAATAAGCTGGTTAATACTTGGGAGATTTTCTTCACCTCTAGAAACTTTTGTTTCTTAATTTGTGAAATTAAGATAATCATATCTACCTTGAAGAGACATTGTAGAAATTATACATATTAAACCATATACCACATATCTGACACAGTGTTTCCCTGAAAACTCAGTTATTATTATTATTATCCTGCAATATGATTTTTCTGAACCTGTTCATAAAAATTTATTTAAGTTATGTACTTTTTCTTAATGCTTTTAACTTGACAGAACTTTCAATATCTCTTAACTATTTATTTCTTTTCTCTTTTCAGTCTAAACATTATTTTTATTCTGCTGGCCTCTACCTCTCCTATATTCCTCATAACTAATTAGCCAATCAGCTCTATTCAATCAGCCTAAGTCATGTTTCTTGCCACACTCCCTCCCCTCCTTCCTACTGACACTATCCTTATTCAGGTACTCATTGTCTCTCATCTGAATTATTAAAATAAATGCCTAACTCCTGATTCTTCCCCATCCAATGAATTCTGGGCATCAATTTCAAATTAATTTTCTACAGTTCAGAACAAGTTACTCTCCCACTGAGAAACCTTCAAAGATTCTCCATTGCCTACAGAATAAAATTCTTACCCTCACTTTCTTACCCTTCATGAAATACCCTGAACTTTCTTTTCCAATGCAATTTCTCACAGCTTCATGAAGTATACCTTCTTGGCAAGTGGGTAAAGAGCCACTTCAGGAAATGATGGCTAACTCTTTCTGATTTTCTGACTGATATGAGTCATTGAAGAAAAAAAGAATGTCCAGAAAGAATTGATTGCATGATAAATAAATTCAGTAAGAATATCAATTGATCAAATTATTTAAACTTCCTGACTAATGTGTACAAAATATATTGGTGGGAGGCTGGGCCATTTTAATCCAAGTCACTTAAATTTTCTCTTAAACGTTGAGAATAGGGAGGAGGAGGACAAAATGGTGAATGGAGAGGAGGTCCCTAAAGCCTCTCTCAGAAAACACAGAAGCCAAGAAAGAGGACCCTAGGTGACAAAAAACGGCAGCTGAGACATCCACGCATTGCAAGTAAACACCTAAGGTTTGGAGAGAAAGGGGCGAGCGGGACAGAGGGGAGGGAGCAAAGACGGATTGCAACAAGACCTGATCACGGCTGACTGCAGTGCATGGGAGGGGAGAAGCCAGGAGGCAACAAGAGGAGAAGCCCTAGCAACAGTGGAAATCCGTTGGGGAGCTGGAATTTGGAGAGGCAAGTTGGGGACAGACCTTGGGAGCCAGCCTCTGGAACTCAAGTGGTCGCAGGGCTGAGAGGACTCTGAACTGCAGAGATGACATCTTGGCTCTAGGCTCCCTAGGGACCCACAGCACAGGCGCGGGTGGCTCCTCCACAGGACTGTGGTTCCTGGTCGCAGCCTGCTGTGGGGGGCAAGCTGGCTGCCGCGCAGTAGTGCACAGTCCCTACACAGACGGGGCTGCGGCTCCTGTTCAGGCCCGCTATGCTGCGGAGGCGGGCCAGCGGCCGCTGGGGCAGCACACAGTCCCTACACAGACGGGGTTGCGTTTCCGTTCTGGCCCGCTGCGGAGGCGGGCCAGTTGCTGACACAGCGTTCATGGCTCCTGCACAGGGCTGCGGCTTCCATTCCAGGCCTGCTATGGAGGCAGGCTGACTGCCTTCCTACCGCGGGGTCAGACCCACAGCTTCAGACTTGTGGGCATGCGTGCTCACATGCCCCTGGGTCCTAAAGTGCGAGCTGCAGACTCTGCCACAACATTTGGCCATGGAAACAGACCCGGAAACAAGGGCAGATTTGATAGCATGTGCCCCAGCCAGCAGGAGCAGCCTTGGCCCACATCACCCAGCTTCCCCAGCATAGGGCAGAAAGTGGAGCTGTCCCAGTGTGCCTTTTGTTGGCCTCTCCCTTTCCTACAACCTTCCCAACCAACTAACTACAGGAAGCAGAGGGACCATGATAGATGTGCACTGCCTCCAAATGTAGCAGGAGACCAGAAATAAGAAATAAACAACCCCTCTCTCTCCCAAAACTTGCCCCCCCCCCCAGTACCACCTCATGTCTACCCTACAGCAAGACACCACAAAAGTACCAATCTGGGCTCCTGGGCACTACTGAACATAACGCCCTCATGTCGAAGAGGAAGAGCCCAACAAACAGGATGAATGCCTTAAAAACTAAAACTCCTCAGAAAGAACAGGAAATTTATCAAGACAGCTTCTTAGACCTAGAAGTTTCTGAATTAAGTGACACAGAATTTAAAGTAGCCATTCTAAAGGCTGTGAGAGAAATGAAAACATACTGGCAGAGCACCATGGCTGACATAAACAACATAAAAAAGGACATGAATGACATAAAAAAGGAACTTCATGAACAAAAGAAACAATTTAACAAAGAAATTCAAAACATAGGGAAGATTGAGATGGAAATGCGAGAGATAAATAATACAATAAAAGAAGTGAGAAACGAAGTAACTGCCATAGGAAACAGGACCAACCAGATGGAGGAAAGAATTAGTGATATCGAAGATCAGAACATGGAAACAGCTAAGAAAGAGGAAGAGAGGGAATACAGAACCAAAAGGATTGAAAGAACTCTACAAGAACTATCTGACTCCATGAGAAAAAACAACATCAGGATAATAGGAATAGAAGAAGGGGTAGAGCATTCTACAGAGAACATACTCAAACAAATCGTAGATGAGAACTTTCCAAACCTATGGAAAGATCTGAAACCCCAAGTTCAAGAAGAAAATAGGTCCCCTAGATACCTGGACCCTAACAGATCTTCTCCAAGACACATGGTACTAAAGATCTCCAAAAC